>JAQFVV010000630.1:309388-316482 GCA_028023455.1 Epiperipatus broadwayi
CTATTCAATACCTCACTAATTAAGTCCACAAATTCTATAACACATTAACACTCATAAAATAAATCTTGTGTTAAAGATTTGCAGAGGTCCCTACTGTCATTTTTTCAGGTGAATAGTTTTAAGGTTGTAGCCTTAATATATATTATTTTAACGTAATGAGTATGTGCTTTATAAATATAATTATTATATGAACTATTATAAATTACAATAATATTCCAATATTTTTATTGCATTCTATTATAGTCTTTTTCAAGGAACAACTAAAAAATATATAAATAAAACAATAAATATAAATACAAATATTTCATAATATTTGTATTTATTTATAAATATTGTGGAATATTTGCATTTATATTTATTGTTATATTTTATAGTTGTTCCCTGAAAAAGATTATAAAAGAATATAATCACAACACTGGAGTATTATTATAATTTATAATAGTTCGCATAATATTGAAACATCCAAATAAACTATACATACTTAAGCCAAATGTAATTAAAGTGGATTTGAACCCAGACTTCCAAGCTCCCCTCAGGCATTCACTCTATCTAAGACAATCAATAAACATAATCACATGCATGTAAAAAAAAAAAGATCTTCAATATATGTATTTTATGCTGAACCAATACTTATCAGTTGGTCCAGATCATCATCTACCACACACACATATATAATCAGTTCTTGGTTTATATTAAGATAGAAAATCTACACACTTTAATGGGAAGGCTTCAATTCTCTCCACTCTCCAACTATTCAGCAATCCACATTATTGAATATCTGATGATAAACTGTTCAAAACCTTTGTTGATGCCAATATTAGTCATACTCATGTTTAAATCAATTTGATCTCTTATATATAGGATCTTAATATTTCCAATTTGAGCAGAATACAGGCTGAATATGTAATATTGAAATACAAATGTAGTATATATACTTAAGCCAGATGTAATTAAAGGGGAATTGAACTCAGACTTTTAAGCTCTCTTCAGGAATCCACTGTATCTAATACAAGCATCAACAAGAGCTTTGAGCATTCCATCATCATATTTTCAATGATATGGATTGCTAAAGAGTTGGAGAGTGGAGAGAATTGAAGCCCATCCATTAAAGAGTGTAGATTTGCTACCTTATTATAAACCAATCACTGATTATATATATATATATATATATATATATCATATATATATATATATATATATATATATATATATATGGGAGATGAGTGCTGTTCAGTTTGAAACATGTATATTGGAGATGGATGCTTGAAAGGAGGTTGAAAATCTGGATTCAAATCCCCTTTAACAGTTTATATAATAAATTAATATTTATTAAGAAGTTGCATGTGACTTGTTTTATATATTGAAATTAATGATCTATTTTAAAATAAAAGACAGTACTTGTTTGTTATAAATTTATTTATTATAATAATCACTGTAGTGACAAGAACATTTGGAAGGGGCATTAGAAATTTGTCTTATTCAGTTCATTTAAGATCTCAAAGAAAAATCAAAGTTTTTTATTTATCAGTAAATTCTTTTTTGCAGCTATATATATATATATATATATTACTAGTTTTTTTATTTTTTATTGGTAAATTCTTTTTTGCAGCTATATATATATATATATATATTACTAGTTTTTTTATTTTTTATTGGTGCATCCCTTATTGCAAATATCCATCATCACAGAAAGTTAAATCTCCTTTCTCCATTTTTATGCATTTTGTGAATGATCTTTGATCTAGCCTTACTGCTTCATCACATGAGCATGCTCACTTGTGGCTTCCCTTTGCTCTAAAACTGGCAATTTTTATGTTATCATAGTGAATTTAGGGTCATTTTAAAGCTAAAAATGTACCGTAAGATGCTGCCATCTCTAGAATTATTTTACAAATAAAAAATCAATAATATTTAAATTTAAAGCTATAACAATACGAGAAGGTGGAGTTTCCAAGGCACTGATTGATTGTTTTTCATTTTCAACAAAAGGAAGTGTCTATATTCTCTGTTTTAAATTTTCAAAATGAAAATGTATGTTTTAGATAATTTTTTCATAATTTTTTTACATATTATAAATTATTTTGATAAAATATGCTGAAAATATCATTATTTTAGAAGAATAGTTAAGATTTTAGTAAAAATTCTTTACTTTTACATGAACATAAATTGAGAAAGGAATCAATGATGTATGTTGCATTTTCTAATAGGTTATGGAATGTTCATTTTATGTTTTCTACTATAGATTATTTTTATAATTATAAATTGAAATTTATTTTTGAAGAAACTTTTCTTCACTTTCATACTCTGACAAATTATTAATTTGCATTTTACAAACAAAACTAAAACAAATATAATATTAAAAGATGAATATATTTTACTGCTGATTCTGTAATTAACCAATCAAAAGTTTAGAACTTTAACTCACTAAGCCAATAAGGATTTGTACCAGTTTAAAGGCTAGTGATCTAGCTGTACCAAGCTTCTGAATCTCAATTCTCATGTTAACAGCATTACATCTTTCATAAAACCATTCCCTTGCAAGTTAAAAATCAGTTTTTATCCCTTTTTATACATTGTATTAAGGTGAATAATCATTGCACTGTAGAATTATATATTTTTTGTTTTTTCACCAGTGTATCCCTCATCTCAAGTTTACCATAATCCAACAACACAAAAATGCATATCATCATTTTTCACTATGTATGCATTTCACAAACAATTTTCACTCTTCAGTTAACCTACAGATGTCAAACACATACATCTTCATCTTATGTTCATAGCTTGATACTTTTTTTTACATCATCTTAACCTAAATTACAACTGATTTCTATCTACTTTTAATATTGTGTAAAAGGATGAACAATCACGTAAGTATGTTGTGTCAATAATCATCACATTTTTTAGAACTCTTTTTGTGTTGTGCTGATAATCATCACATTCCCTGGAGCTCTTTTTGTGTTGTGGCAATAATCATCACATTCCTTGGAACTCTTTTTAAGTCTAATCCCCCAACAATCAATTATTTACATTGCTGTTTGACTCCAAACAAATATGTTTACTGTTTTTTCCAAAATTAAATACTTACATATTTCATTACCATTTACTAACCATATCTTATAGAGTTCTATAATACTCAATTTTTTGCTTTTGAAATTTTCAATAATCCTAATACTTTATAAACTTATTATTAATATTTGTAATTCAAATGATTTAAGTAAACATTTGTAACTAAACTTATTCTGGATTTTTGTCATTAATTTCTTCAACAACTTTAATAATATTTACAATTGCACTTTTACAACATTTTCTCCCTACTACTTTTAATTTTTGCATGATTTCACATTTAATATTTATAGAATTAACTGTACTAAACTATATATTAAATACAGTCCTAATTCTATACTAGAAATAATAAATAAAATAAAAATTCATATAATATTACAATACTAGCCATAAAACTAAAACTTTATTAAAATTCTTCCACAATCATAGTTTCATTGATTAACAAATAGACCTTTTAAAGTGAAATTTAACTACACATACCACTTATACATGCAAAACAAAATAGCCTTCCCATCATTCACGTCTAAACCCAACTTCCTTTAACATCAAAGGATGTCTTCATAAGGTTGATGGCCTCAGATTCAAAATATTTTATCATCAAAGAAGAGTAAAAGAAACTTTGATGATAAAATATTTTGAATCCGAGGACATCAATTGCATGAAGATATCCTTTGATGTTAAAGGAAGTTGGTTTTTGAAGTGAATGATGGGAATATTATTTTGTTTGGTATATATAGGTGATATATGTTTAGTTGAATTTCACTTGAAAAGATCTATTTGTTAATAAATAAAACTATGGTTGTGGAAGAATTTTAGTCAAGTTTTTTTTTGGCTAGTATTATAATATTATATAAATGTTTATTTTAAACTACACCTCGGTCTCATTTTATGCAGATTATTTTAATGCAATTTTGAAGTTATGCAATTCATGTTTCTTCTTAATATCTTTCATATTTCACTATATTTATTAGATATCAAGAAATTTAAATTATTAATAACTTATTTTGACTTGAAATACTTTTTTTTTTTTCAAAAATATAACGTTATATTAGCAGCTAACGTGAATATGGCCTGAAGCTATAACTAGAATATCAGCTTCTATGTAAATAACCTACTTATACTAATGAGTAAATAATAATAATAGATTTATATTTACATATAAAATATCACAATAAATATTCAAAAATTTTAAACGTTTAAAATGTATTTTGGTAATTATAAAATAAATAATAATGAAAATTTTATTGATTTTATAAACTGAAAATAAATATTTTTAATGATAATCTATAATCTTTTTGTTTTGATTACGATTTCATTTTTTTTAATATAGAAACAAAAAACAATTAACACAGCTCAAGACTGAAAGTGGCGCTAGTTGTATGTCACGTGATGAATCTGATTTCTTAACATTTCACAAATGAACGCATATTGTCAAATAGCCAAATAACTGCTAATGATTAAAATATGTATGAAAAAATGTAAAATTAAATACTGTAGTTAATAAAAAAAGTAAAAAAAGTTTGTCTTGTATTATTTTTTTTCAAATATTTGACATTTTTTATTAGTCATACTTTATTTCCTTATTTTTTTAATGCGAATTTTAAAGTAATTTTTCCTTCTTGCTTTGCTTTTATATGAATTCTGAAAATTACAACCCCATCCCCATTTTTCAAGGTAAGTTACATCTATTTTTTTTGCGATTTCTTTTGTGCGCATTTTCTGAGGAACCTATCTACCACATAAAACAAGACCCAGGTGTACATATATATTGTGCCAATTACATACGGTCCCACACATGTATATATTTATTATTAATAATAATAAAAGGAAATTAGTTAAAGGGTAATAGTGAAACAAACAAAGAAATTAAAAGAATTAGGTCATCGATAATTTTTTTTTTAAAAAATAAAGGGAAAAATATATATATAACTCGTGAAAGGGTTAATAATTAGTTGAAATTTAGTTAAAAGGTTGTAAAGACTTTTATTTTAAAAAAAGAAAAAATATAAAAGAAAGGTAATAATGAATAAAGACTGAAAGAAAGAAAATAGAAGGGGATGGGAGTGTTGAACAAATTTCTTGTCTTTTTCTCTTCAAAATCATTTATTTGACAAGAAAAAGGTAAATAAAAGTTATTAGAAATGTATAGGTAAATAATAAGGTATTAGAAAATTATGATATTAAAAACATTGTTAAAAAAGTAAGTTTAAATGTAAATTTTATTAAAATGTGAAACTTGTACAAAATTTTCATCATAGATCTGTATAAGATAAAAAATAAATGTGTGAAAGGACATATTTTTTAATTAGTGGCATTCCAGCAAACAATAGCCGGCAAATTTATAAATAAGGCAGATCGAGATTAGTAGTCAGTTGATTTTTGGATTTTTCTGTTATCAGATTTGTCTAAAGAACTAAAACATAGAGACAAGCTTTTCTGAGCCATATTAGTGGGCTTATGTTGTTAATATGCATGGCTAGTGGCCCTAGATGGGTGTTTGCTCGGTCTTTACCCATCTAAATTCAACTCACCTATGAAAGAACATCTGCTGTCTTGCCTGCTAAATAGATTGCTGTTATTAATCATGGTATGTCTGAAGAAAAGAATGAATGCTGCTAAAAAACAGGAAAGCAAAAAAGAAGGAGACTAAACCAACTGCAATGGATCATACCAAAAATAACCCAGCCAGCTGAAGTGTCTAGTGAAGAATCATCTCTGCAAATGAAATGGGTGCTTCCCACAGGATGGTCTATAAAGTGCTGAATGTCTAATAACCTAGGTAAACATTTTTCTATCAAATTATGCATGTATCGATTTATTTCATACAAAAAGAAACAGAGTAGTTTAAAATTGTGCAATATTTAGTTTAAAAGAAAAAAGGAAGAACTATTATGAGAGAAGTTATTTTTGCTAGATAAAGGAACAATTACTTTACACTGGACTTTTGCTAATTAACTATTCTGCAATATATTGGTTGCCACAACAAGTGTCAATGATTGTAGGAAAAACTAAGACATCAGAGACTATGTTTGGCTTCAAGCTTAACTATTGGGAAGCATTTAGTATGACACAAAACAATGAGTCCACAATGGAGAGTCTTCTCTCAATCGGCATTTAGGGGTTTGCTAGGTTGACAAAAAGGATAAGACTTGAACCTAAGCTAGTGGATTTCCTGATAAAAGTCAACCTTGGAGCCCTTCCAGCATACATCTTTCTGTGTTACAAGTAAGGATGCAGAATGGATCCAATTTGCCTGATGTATCATAAAAATGGAGAGACAATGAGCCATATCCTAGATCAATGTGAAATATGGAATAATCTACATTATTGTGCACTTAAAAGAATCAGGGAAGCAGACATTATATGTACAAATAGCACAAAGACAGTAAAGAGTGGCCTTTATGGTAAAATTAGACTGGCCACCTTTATAAATTTTGCTATATGGATAGGGCAAAATAAGATAGTCTTTGACAATGGATTGAATAATAGGCCAGAAGAGCCTTTTCTCAAGTTACTTGGTGAGGCCAAAGATTAGGATTGGAAAAATATGCCAGCACTGGTTAGCCAGTCAGACATGGGACCAACTGGAAATCTAAAGATCAAAACATTTATGTGTTTATTGGACTGTTATGGCAAGATTGACTAACTGGATATAAGGACTCCTATGCAGAGTCTAAAAGTTGTTACATTAATGTAATCCAGTTTTTTCCATTTGTTGTTATTTATTGTTATTACTGTGAATTTGGTGGTCAACTACTTGACACAAATAATTCCTAAGTAGCTTATTTTTATGTAATTCTTTATAGTCGTGGCAGGCAGATGGCCTTTTTTTTTACTATTGGTTTTCTTATTTATTGTTTTCATTGTAGAGCTGCAGCCCATTTGTAAGCATGAAACCTATAATAAGATAGATGTAAAATGATATCCATATGTATTTTTTTAAGGTGTGAATAAAGTTGTTATTTGAAACTAATTATATTATTTCAATGCTTATAGATTTGTTTGTTATTTTTTTTCATCATCATCATCAT
>JAQFVV010000631.1:0-299700 GCA_028023455.1 Epiperipatus broadwayi
GTATTGTTTTATGCAGTGCAGATGTGTTTTTACTAAGTACATTTGTATGTAACATCTTGCTGCACTTTTTTATTGGTTTGCAGTGGAGGTTGTTCTCATTTTTAAGTCAGGTAGGAGCACCTAGTTTGTCACTGGAGTTAAAGGCCTGGGACACTTGAGTAGCCTATCCAAGTTCCCTAAACTATATATGTTCATTATTAGTAATAAGCTATTCTGTCTTAGAGCATTGAGCATTTGATGCTAAAGCTCATGAATAATTACTCAACTGCAAGCAATTTCATTTATTAATATTTATTTAGTATCATAGTGTATATATGTAAATTTAAAAATAACCAGTTTTTTACTCCTTGTTAATTAACTTTTTGGCGTTAGATTGAAACCCTAATCTTTGGTTCAAGATTTAATCTACATCACCTTGATTTAATTTATTCACTCACACCATTAATATATATAACAGTCATCTTAGTGTTGTATGTAGTAATCATCTTGGCTGGGTTATTAACTTATAACATTAGCAAACCAAGGAAAGAATAGGTTTGGCATATTAAATATTATTGGCATGATTTTCATAACCACACAAACACATATACATATCTATTTTATATGTTAAGATGAGATTGCTGTATTAATCTGGTCTCATCCACTATGTAACACCTGCATGTGTTAATTTATTGTTATCTTATATAATTGTCATTTTGTTTTTGTTTGATCTATTAATTGTTTTAATAAACTTATTTAAATTATAAACTTGTTTCTTGTCTGTTTGCTAGCTATCCAAACCCAATTCCTTAATGATTTTTATATGTTGAATAAGCATTGTTTTAGTTAAGTTAATTAGCATATTAAGTAGTCTATTAAACACTTAAGTTATAGTTATATTGTTACTTCCCCTTTGAGTCTCATGTTTCTCCCTGTTTGGAGCTGGTTTGCTGAAGAAATTGAGACCGAATGTAACCTCAGAAATGTTTTTCCTGAAGATGTTAACCTCAAACAACGGGCAGGGGGTTTGGTTTGGTGGGTTTTGTGGTTCTCCACACTTTTTTTTGTCCCTCTTTTGGGGTGTTTTTTTCCTCCTCTCTTTTGTTTTTTGTTTCTTGAAAGATTAAACCTTACCATTCAAAGGCAACAAAAAAAAAAATGAAATATAATTTTTAAAAGATAAAAGGAAAATAGGAGATGGTCGATGGTTAAAAATTACTGCTCCCTTTCTATAATCTAATTTTTTCTTTTTTTTTTTCTTTCTTTTTTATTTTTCATCATTTAAATTAATATATGCTCTGTTATGCAGCACTGACTATATATTATTATGCAATCACTTGCTCATTTTTCAATTACAATGTTTTACTTTTTAAGATTTTCTTTTTTGTTTTTTATGCTTAGACTTATTTTGATTGCTAATAATTATATATATATATATACAGAAATACTGTAGAAGTCAAAGACCTCTGCAGTTATAAGGACGCAGTATAAAACCCCACAAAACTCATCAATTTAAACCAATACTAAAACAAATGAGTTCACTTTTTTTTTTTTTTACTAATTTTAAGATCTAGGTAAAATATCTAAATAAACAATTACAAGCAAATAATTGTTTATATATATATATATATATATATATATATATATATATATATATATATATATATATATATATATATATATATATATATTGTAACCTTCCAGGTTGGCACCAGGAAGAAATGTGGGAGGTTCACATTTGTACTAACAATGGATAAAGATAATTAGCTGAGAAAAATGAATTGTGATATAATTTAATATTTAAAATTGAGTTTTAGGAAAATTAAACTTAAATTGTGGTGAGATTTTCTAGTTAAAATTAGGATTTAAAAAAAAAATTAAAACTTTAATTGGGTGTACTGATTGGTAGAGCTTTGGATTATGTGTTTGGTAGTAAAAGAGGAGGATGAACAACATTAGGGCTGTTTATATGTGGTAGAAAATTTACATGTCATAATAAGCAGAAACATAGATATAATATTAATTAGAATTTTCTTTTCTATATTTTATTTATTATTTACTGATTATGTATTGTTCATAATCTTATGTTTAAAAATAATAAAGATTATTTGTATAATAGTGAATAACATTTCTAAAATTAATAATTAATATTTAATATTTTTTTATTATTATGTTTATTCCATTCAAACATTCTATTGTTAAAATTTTTATAAATAATATTTCTGGCAAACTTCCAAAGTTGATTGTCATAGAAACACAGAGGGCGTGAGTGAAGAGAGACAGAAAGTTTAAAACTTGAAGAAAAGTAAAAAAAAGTTCCAAGGAATAAGCTAAAAAAATAAAGCTTAAAAGAATCAATAACTCTAAGAGCATTGGAACAAATAAAGAAAAACATCGTGAGGATTCTAATAATATATTGATGGAGAATTTCTATTATACTACTGGAGTAATATAACCATGAAGAGATAGACCAAAAAGGAAGCCAGCTCCAAATTTCTGCCAAAGTCATGATCCATATTCATTATCTTTAAAATACCTGGATGGCATGTAAGATAAGTAATTATGATTTATTTTAAAGTATTACCAAAAGTAAATAATATTAAAATGACAAAATTGTTTAAAATAAAGCTAGCTAAATTTTTCTTGTTAAACACTAAAATCAAACACTTGATTTTCAATTTTAATAATTTTCTATCAATCTTCTGCAAATTAAAATTTAAAATGAAAAAGTTTATCTATTTAATCTTGTATCAAGAGGATAATTTTCTACTGTATAACTTTGCGATTCGAGTATATATAATAAAATAATTTCAATGCATGCAAATGTCATTTATAACACCTGTCACGGAATTCTAGGATAAAAAAAAAAAACTCTTATCATTCTTAACAAATTATGCATCAACAGTTGGATAGACATTTTGTAATATGTAGGTTTCTTTCAACTTTAAAATTTTTTTTTTTAAAAAAAACTTAACATGTAATGATGGGATATTGATAAATATTTTCGTACTGAATACAACAGATGTATAACCAATTTTTTATTTTTTTTTATTTTTTTTTATTTTAAAAAAAAAACAAAACAATGTAACTTCATGTTATTATAATATGATAATCTATTTTGTATGATCTAGAAATTATACTATAGGTGATTATATATATTCGAGTGTGTGCATGATGCTATAAATGTTTTTTTTTAATTGTATTTATTATGCTTAATTTCGCTAATGAAATTTATTTAAAAAAATAAAGAATTAAAACCTTGTCTGTTATAAGTTGAAGGTAGAAATGGTCAGGGATGATTAGATTATTTAGATTGAGTTTGGATATATTATTTAATTCTCACGTATATAGATGTAAGTGTTTTGTTAGTGTTTTCCCATGCCTTTCTTTGTTCTTGTATAGTTAGTGTTAGATGATATATACTGATTATAACAGATAAGTGTTGTATAAATTTTTATAATATGTATAAAATATGATTGATTTATGGCATCATCCAAGTTCTATAAATAAGCTAATAAAAAGTATGTTTAGAAATACTAATATTTATAATGTAATAAAAATGCACATATTCGAAAATATATGATTCATATAGTAAATATTAGTTAATTTTGGTTTTACTATAAGAGCAATGTAATTGGTTAGCAAAGTGCATAAAATAATATTTTTTTTTTGTTTATTTATTATTTATTTTGTCTTTTAATTTCTAATAAATGTTTTATTGGATTAATAGCCCATATGAATTGCTTGATTACATATACGTGGATTCTCCATTTCCACACACACACATCTGGTTAACATAACATGGTTATAGAATATATAAGTTTTCCAATATAAGTCAAGTTTTATTTAATTTGTCTGGTGGTAATAAATCTCAGTATTACAATGCCAATAATATATTTTACTTTGCTTAGAATAGATGGTGATGTGGATATAAAAGGTACCCAACCCTCATCATTATCTATCCTATACTAAATATGATAATTGATGATTGTGCAATAGTTTTAGTATTGAATAGATGCTTAGAACATATTTAAATTAACATTATAGAATTATTGTTTATAGACGTTTTATCAACTTATTTGCCTCCTATATGAAGACCATATCCTATAACCTCAACTGAGCTAAGCCATAGAGTAATTACAAAATAAGAATGTTTTAAATAAGTTTAAAAGCAATTCACAATTATAAATTTTATTCTATCTTGTATAGAATTGGCACCTGTGCATTTATAAATATAATAAAGTGAACAAGTGAAGAGAACAGAGGTTACATTTTTTCTTTTTTATTTTTTTTTTTTTATATATATATATATATATAAATTTCATCTGAAGTTGAACACAGATTATAAGCATGAAGTACTATATCAATAAATTATTTAAAAAAAACTGAAATAAAACAAAGAATGCTTCAGATAATTTAATTTCAAAGTAGTTTTAAAATTGTTCTATACCTAAAAATATAAATTAGTTTTCTTGATTTTTTTTTAACCGTTCATACTAAAACATGTATGAATGATCATTAATAGTTCTAAGAGAAATGGAAAAAAAAAAACTTTATAAGTATTTCTGTAAATGTATTATAAGAAGAAAGATTGGACTCAAGAACTGTTTTACAAATCTAAAAATTTTGATTGATTAGAAATATTTATCAGATGCATTTATCAATTATATATTCTTTACATTATTATATTTCTTTTCTAATGAGATTATAATATGGATATTAATTCTTCCACTCTATTAAAAATATAAATATTGAAGAATTGGTAAATTAAATACTTGATAACAGATCGTGATTGTTGATTGTTATTGATATTGTTTAAGCATTGACTGCTTTGATGTATTTACATTTATAAAACTATCTAGCCTTAAACATTATTAGCTTTATTATCTAAGTATTACTTAGTTGTAATGCAATTTGAAATTTATGATTGATTATTTGCTAGCCTGCTTTCAGAACAGGTTATATTTATTTGTTTAATGAGATTCATTTAACTTCTTTGAATTAATAATTTCATTCTTTGTAGTCAAGTAGAAATATTTAGTGTCTATATAAACTTATTAGACCATAGTTAAAAATGGATTTCCATCTTTATTGTTAAAAGGAGATTGCCTTGATGAGATTGAGATAGTTATTGTTGTTGTTTTTGATATGTTTAAGTGTTGATTGCTTTCATGTTCTCTCTCACACACACATACACACACGCGCGCGCGCGCATACACACATATATATATATACTGTAACCTTCACTACACGAATCACTAAGAATATAAGCATAAAAGAAAAAGTTAAACTAAAGAGATTATTTCTTTGTTCAACTAAGCTAGAATGAAACAATAAGTCTAAAGAAGGTAACAAAGTTTCCATGAAGATAATAACTTCTAGTTAAACAAGCCTTAAAATCCACAAACAAAGTATTATGAAATAAATTTAATATTCGTCAAACGAATAAATAAATAATAATTAGATCTATAAAATGAATATCAAATTAAAATTATGAATTAAGTAATAAGTAAATTAGAGTGTAGATGACTAAATGAATGATGAAAATAAGTAATAATTAAATAATAAAATGAAACAAGCCTAAGAGTGAAGAGAAGAGAAAGAAGATATGTTGGAATAATGAATGATCAAGATATTGATAGAATAAGAGCTAATGAATGATTAAGATGATAATAGAATAAAAGCCAATGTAGAGTGAATCAATTATGACAATGAATTAAGATCAAATGAGAATGAAGAGATAAAAGAAAAATCAAGATGAAATAGAAGAACAATGTTGATGATGGAGAATGAGATCTTAAACTATAAACTAATATTGTATTAAATGCTACTAAGATAAAATAAATAAAATAAAGATTCCAAGCTTGACAAAACCAGAATATTCACCATAAAGTCAAAAGAAGCTATACGTTTTAAGACAAAAGAAGCAATTTACACTTTAAAGTTTTTTGGACTTTAATAAAAACTGTGAAAATAACATAACTCAAATCTAAGTACAATAAATAACTGTAGATATAAAATTTACCATAAATTCAAATTCTACACTGCAAATTAGTAACTTATTTTTTTCAGGGTTTCAACAACTTAAATATTATTATACAAGATATACTTGGATCAATGTGAAGGATTTTGCCACTACCCAAATATAGCACACAACACAGCTCTTAATACAAAATAAAATTAACAAACAATATTTGTCAATTCCAGATAAACTTTATAAATTCCAAATATATTATAAACTTTAAGCTTCAAGAAATACGATAGTTTTAATAACTAAACACAATAACTTATCAACTTCCTTTTATCAAGTAATTATGAGCAATGTGATCAAGATCAGTGAATGATATATTCGAGTGTTCAAATAAACAGATTAAATCACAATTAAGTGTTTTATCTTTTAATATATTATTTAAAATAATATATGAACTTTCGGTTAACAGTATTTTGATCATTAAGTGATGATGCTTTAGATGTACTTTTAAGCTATAAGAGCTTAATAAAATTATTATGATATACCAATATGTAGTTAAATATACTATATTGATTAATGATGACTTCAAAATAATAAGATGTGTTGATAGCAATAACAATAATAATGTTTATGGTGATTAGCAATAAGACTACAGACAACTAAATAAACTTTTAAAACAGCAAGATTTATTTACAGTATTTACAAATTTATTTCAGAAACATTATCTGAAATAAGACAGAGACATTATATAAATTCAGATATAGAAAATAATGTATATACCATTGAATACATGCATAGTATATAAAATAGTATAGTACAATGATACCTTCATTATCACTATCATTATCAGCTATGTTTCTCCTATTTTATATTATAGAACAGAAAGATTAAACTCTGCTTAGCATAAATTAGCACTCAAGTTATAAAATAAAAGTGTATTCAAATTTTTAGAATAAGTGAAAACTTTAAAATCTAAACTTAAATGTTATAAAATAGCACATTACACTCTATAGTTATTTTATTTATATCAGAATATGATATAAATGCAATCATATGCAGCACAAATAACAATTATTATCACTTGATATGAAGAGACTTATTATATTAATGTGGGAGAGACATCAGAAGTCAGATATATACATGACACCAAAACCTTGCCTATGTCCACAACATAATCATTCTAATCATTAACCTGTCTTACCAATCCATCGGTGAATCAGTGCTTGGTTAACATAAAATGATGTTGTCCATGTGTATCTCTTGCTATGCCATACAGAATTTTTATAATTACCAATAAGTTTTGGTTGGTTTGCCTATAAACTGATGAAAGTACTATATCATCATACCTACACTATTTACAATTAGGCAAACACTATAGATAAACTAGTGTCCCTGAATGTAACTTTATCTTATCAATGCTATTTCATTTTAAAATACTAAAACTTTACCATACATGGTGAAAAACTAACTACATACCATCATGAGGGATCAGACAATAAAGAGAGGCTCTACACAACAACATTATAGGCTTATACATTAATATGGTCAATTCCAATACCTTTTTTCTAGTTACAAAATGTGTGGATATTGTTTCATCACAGGGACACAGAAGACATGTCATGAATATAATCCTCTCTAGGGATTAACTGTGCTAACTAAGCATTAACTATTTATCAGCTTCAATAATATAATCCACTCATGGAATAAGCAATGCGAGAGTACTCCATCTACCTATGCACAATATCAATGATACTATATTTGATGTCATTAACTGTGGCACATACTTATCAGCAGAGAGCTGTCACAAATCCTTATCAATACCAAAACAAGATCACATAATTCTAATGATAAAAATTAAAATCTAAATGTCCCATTTTCCAATGCATAAACTAATAGTGTATTAAACAAACCAACAGTATAAGTCAACTGACAATTAATTATTTAAAAATAGTTAATAATGTTTTTGTCACAACAAGAAACACACACATAGCCAATGAAGAATAGCCTACATTCTATAATTAAAGTGGACATGCTAATTCATAGGCAAAATTTAATAAATGTAAACTGCTTATATAAAATATTCCATATAATAAAACAGTTGTGTCATTATACTATACCTCTGACAAATTATTCTGTCTGTTAACCCATCAATAGAATCTCAGAAGCTATTTTCAAAAATGCAAGATATATATATATATATATATATATATATATTGTAACGGGCACATATGTACGTTACATTGTTTTTTATTATTAAACATGAAAAAAATAAAAGTTCGCAAATAAAACTTTTTTTTTAAGGATTAAAAATTGAAAATTAAAATTCTATATTAAACTCATATATATATATATATAAAATTGCACAGATGAAAAAAAATTATTAAAATAAAACTTTATTAAAAATAGAAAAGGTATTTTAAAAACAAAAACTCAAAAAGATTTAGAGATAAAAATATATCTTTAAGTTTGGAAAACACATTAATTAATCAGAAAATGGAAAAGATTGTTTTAATTAGTTAAATATAAACTATCCCTCAGGCATTTAAAATGTATAAGCAATGGTCAGATAGGAGAGGAAAAACAATAGGAACAGAATGGCCAATGAAAGAAATCCATCGGGGAAATTGGACCTCAACAGAAGGATCATCGATGATGTAATGTCAATTGAATCCTTAAAATTAATATAAAAGGAAAAGTTTGGAAATTATTAGTTAGTTATTACGAGTGGACAGATATGTGTTAGTGGAGAGTCGGAGGTGAAGAGATTGAAAGACACACTTTCAATTCCTTCAGTTGTTAAAAAAAATGAGACATCATTTTCTACATTGAGGACCAGCTAAAGTAAAAAACCTCCGGATCAATAAATAAAACGGCCAACAGAATACCAATCTTTTTAGGATGGCGTGGGAATTCACATTTAAATGGCAAGCCACAGATAAATCTGGACATTTTAAAAATTATAAGAACTTTATGAACATTTCCAAAACAAACTCTAAATTCTAAACCTTTCAGAAATTATCGCAATAGTATTTTCTATCTGACCAAACTAAATTATTTATTAATTCTTTTATTTGATGTATTTTTTTTTAAAATCATTTCCATTTTTTTTGTTTTTTTGTTCTTTCAAGTTTTTATGTATGATTTTTGTTTTTCACTAATTTAATATTATATAAATGTTAAACTTAAGTCGGGCGTGAATGGCTATATAGATTTGTAAAGTTATGTTAGGGGAGGGTAATCTTATGTTATTTGTTTCGTAGTTAAATTAGGTCAATGGATTGGATATATTGGTGTAATTAGTAGATGTAGTAGAGATTCGCTACAGGCAGAATCACTTAATATGCCACACACTTCTTTTTTGGCCTATGGAATGTGATTCGTAAGTCGGCAAAATGACCGCAGTTCTTTCCTATGGAGTTTTTTTTTTATTGCTCTTCTTGTCAGATAGATGTAGTATTCCTATCTGACGAGATGCAATTTTTTCTCTTAACCTTTTGTGCTGCGTTATTTTGTATTACATTGAATGCATCAATATATCAGATGAATTGACATTGGTTTGACTGCGAACTTTTGGCCTAAGGTTGAAACAGACAGATCGGAGAACCGATCTTCGTTTCAAGTGTTTTATGTACGGTAATTCAAGCTACTGTTCGCCCGCAGTGAGATTTTGTCTATTTTAATTTATAATAAAAATTAGTTATATATTTTATAGTTTATCAGTCAATGTGTAAAGATGCCGTATATAAATGTCGCAAACCATGAAATAATATTTGTGTGTGCGTGGTTTGCGAATTTATATCATTTAATTTAAAGTTTCAGTGCGGGCGTATTTGTTTTAAATTTTAGTTTTAAAATTGTATAAAGTCATTTAAAAATACTGATCAAAAATCACATTCCTTTGATCAGTGTTTTTAATTAAAATCTAATTGCACAAATGTATAAAGCAATTAAGTTGTATTCAAAATTAGTAAGGAATTTTTATATGTAATTAATGTATCGATTTAAAAATGGCATATTAAATTAAAAGATTGCTAAAAACAGATAATTGGTTGTTGGTCAAGCTGAAAAGGAGGCGGAGCCTAAAACAAAAACAAGTCGGAAAGGTCAGCAGTGGCAAATTCTAGAAAAAACTTACATTCTAACTTTGGTCGTGTTTGAGAGAGGTAGTCTCGAGACAACACAGCAGTTAATAATAATTCAAATATCTTATTAAGAAGTTTACCAGTGAATCGCCATGTTCATGGGCTAATTACCAGGAGCTGATCTCTGCCCGCCAATATGGATCCTCGTGCCGCTGTTTGATCATGTTTCATATACTTCAGAATTTCCAACTTCCAATCTCTAAATTAGCTATGCCTTACAAATAACTTTCAAAAATGCGCGCCTACGTCACAAGCCAAGCAGGATGAAGAAAGAAGAGAACTTTGTTACACGAACTTTAATTTTCTTCCGTGCTTAATGTTATTAATCAAGTGAATCATATGTAAGTCTTTATATCATTTATAATGCTATTATTTAACCTGTCAGTAAATTTTCTTTTCTTTTTTTTTTACCCTCTGCTCTAGTCTTTAGAAATCATTTATAAAATTGTAATTAATAGTAATAATATTTCAACTGAATGCATTTATATTTTCTTATGTTGCTTATTTCATGAACAAACATTGCCAATAGTAATATTTCCAAATCTGTGTAAACTAGTGTGTAATAATGATCAATTTAATTTAAAAGTAATTTCATGTTCTGAATTAAATATTCTTTCACATTCCGAGTTAGTAAATGTTAAATCACTTTATTATTCTATGTTCAGTTGTTATAAAATTACAATCTAAGTTTCAATCTTAAATATATATATAATCGTTTCAAAGTGTTCATTAATGTTATGTATAATATGAGAAATAATTCATTGCATAATTTGATACTATCGCTACCGCCTGTCAACCCGAAGGGTTAGAGTTTCAGAGTAAATTTAACTAATTATTGTTGTCACCGTCAGTTTAAGTCCGCTACGTTTTATTGGGGTAAGGATCTCAGCCTGTGGCGTAGAAACAGACTAATAGCTTCCAGGTTTTATATAATTTCTTTTAAAAATCCGCTTCAAGTATTCGTCCTTCACGTCTGTGGCAATGCCTTCCCTTCGCTGAAGTCAGCGTCTCGCCATTCTACCATTGGGGAATGAAAGCAGTTTTTCTTTCCCGGTAATCTCTTGGATCACCGGGGTTCGAAATGATCCCGGCTGGTTGTAGTGTCCCGGAACTACTTGGGGGCATTAAGCCTTGTCAAAGTACAAGCCGCCCGGTATTCCGTTAATGCACCGCAATTGATTACTGTAGGGCTCTTGAATCCAGGCAACCACCAGTTCATCTATCTTCCATGTCGTATTTATATAAAACCATCCGCACATCTATCCTTTATGTCGTCTTTATATAAAACCATTCTCCAACTGTTCGTCTACGTAACGGCTCGAGCCTATTCTAATAAAATAAGTTAATAAAAATCTTTAGATAAATATTTTTTCCAATGCTCTAATACTCTGATTCTCTTAACCACCCGTCAATCATTTAACTATCCAGCTATTGGCATAAGTTTGTTTATTAAATAAAACGTTCACTAAAGACTAGTAGCCAAATACAAGAGGATTTATGAAGTCTTACCGTACTGTATAACACTATATTTATATGCTGTATATTTCTATTATATAACATTATATTCATGTGCTTTCTATTTGTCTTATTTAACACTATATTTATATGCTTTATATTTGGCTTATTAAACAATTTACTTAATTAAATTTTGGTGTCCTCCACTTTATTACTCTCTAAGTCTATTTAGCCACTTACTGTCTGTATTGGCAACTTAAATATATACGTTACATAAATGACCGTCCCAGTATCTAGAGTCTAAGAAACCTATATATCATTAACTGTAAGAATTTAGTCCATGTTCTAAGCTGAGCTAGAAAAGGGATAACCCTGTGCTGGTGTAAAGTCATCATCGGTTGGTCATGCCGGGGTTTGGGTTTGAATTCAGTTGGCGTTTTGGGAATTTATTCTTAAGCGTGGACTGGGTTTGAACTCGGGTACTGTGTATGAGTAAGCGTGGTGGATTTATACCGGTACAAGGTTAAATAAGGATAGAATATTTTCTTTCAAATGCAAATCTATGTAGTCTATTCATACTGTATAATTGAAATAGTAACATACAGCTATGTGTGTATAGGAATAAAAAGTGTTTGCTAAATATTACTGGTCTATTCTCTTTCCTTTACCTGCATTGGCATGATTAGAGAATTGGGCAAATTTGATATGTGCTATTGATTCATGTACTGGGTCTTCTTTCTCATAGTTCTGGAGCTAGTTTGCGTTAGTTTTCAAGTGCTGGGTTTAATTATACCCTTTGTCTGGACATTCCTGTTATATAAAGTTTATTTGGCTGAATGATCCTAGAGATTTATCTAAAAAAATATCTTTGGAGGATGACATAGTACCAGGACTTATGGAGGGGTGCCATGATTAGGAAAAATGGTCAGAATTTGTACAATCTTGATCTGGTCATAGGTATGATTGACAGTTAATCTATCAGTAATATTATACTCCTCTACTTGAGTATGGGTGTTAATGCCATTCTAAATTCACAAATAGCAATTAAGTGTGCAAGATTGCATTTCTTAAGTAAAAAACACAAACAATGCAATGTGATATTTAATGGCAGGTACTAAGATCAATAAATGCTACAATGAAATATATAAATTTAAATTTTTTATATAATATCCTAAAAGAAAGAAAAGATAATATAAAAAGATGATTAAAAATAATGTAGTAAGTAAATAAAAATAAATTGTGACCTGTTACAAAATGGTGGTCAACACTCTGGTGATCATTAAAAATAAATTGTGACCTGTTACAAAATGGTGGTCAACACTCTGGTGATCATTACAATATATATTGTAATGGTATAGATTTGGGGTTATTGCATTCCTCATCATCAACCCAAAGTTAATAAACTACTCTAAATTTACAAATATATAAATCAATATAATGAGAAATGAGCATGCATATGAGGCATAAGAGATCAACAGTACATTAACTAAGTAATTATAAGTTCACCAGTATTGTACAAAAACAATAATTATTTGCTATCATAAATGATCAACAATAAAAATAAATCAACTCTCCATGTTGTTACTGAATTTGAAATGGGTCTTCTATAGATAGGGCTAATTATTTAGCCATTACCAACTTGGTGCAGATTATTTAAAAAAATAATTTGAATGCACAAACTTAAGTAGTAATCAATATGAATATAATTAAAAAATAATCCTGGAATAAATACACATGCTGATCATTCACTTAATGTATTGAGCCAATTATAAACTTAATTTCTAAATAAATAATTAAAGTGTAATGTGATGCATGGGCTTCAAAGTATATCCCCTTTGCATTAACCAGTAAATCATCAACTGGATATCCATAAACACTAAATATGAACCCATTTTATATAACAAAATTTATGCATGAATGTATATCATGAACTAAAGCTCTATAAATGTTACTGTGAGCAAGAGATATAATCCTAACATATAATAAAAACTATTTAGGATTGAGTAGATTCACTGGAATAACTTTAAAACTGAAATTTCAATTTATTAACAAAAATAAATATAAAATTAAGGTCTAAATAATATAGCTATATAAATAAATTAAGCCTTCTGATTTTGATTAATGCAAAAACAAATCCATTATTACATTGTAATTTACAAATATGTTACAATCATAAAACACATGTGGTATAACAATTCTTGAACATATTTGAATTGTCATATAGTAATAAAAATATGATTAATTGTAAATTATATCTTACTGGCATACACTATATAAGCACACGATGTGCTGTAACATATGACAATTATCATATAATAATAATAAAATAAGTTAACATATTTTAATGATACATAAATATTGACTATTTTTACATATACATGCAGATACTAATGGAAATGTGTTCACACACTTACATTTACATTGTATAATATTTTAATTTGCCAAAATAATAGACTTATTACACTATATGTATTTTTATATTGGACTATTTCCATCATCTAATATGTGTGTTGAATGTCTTTAGAAAAGTTTAATTTTTAGTTAAATATTCCAAATGCATTCAACTGTTAGTAATATCACAGCAAACAGGTTAGTATATGCACCAACTGTTAGTAATATCACAGCAAACAGGTTAGTATATGCACAAACTGTTAGTAATATCACAGCAAACAGGTTAGTATACGCACAACATTTTGAGAGGTATTTTTCTCCCCTCTTCTTCAGGTGTTGCTGGCCTGACCAGTGACAGTACTAGCATGGGATTTGAACCTGGGTCCTTAGATTCTTGATTATTGAAATTTAAGGTAATGCTCTAACCAACTGAGCCATCCTGCCAAAGGCAACAGTATGTAGTAATTTCATATACTTATCTATGAGGTTCCTCCTGATTTCTCCACTTTTTCCTCAGAGCAAAGTTGATTAGTGATTTCCATACATTATGTATAGTCACACTAGGTTGGCTTATGGGATTTTTTGCCATTGTCATGTGAGCAGCTTCTTTAAATTTTCTTCTTTGTACCTTTTCTTCTTTATCCAATATTTTTGTATTTTCCCAATTGAACGTATGTTCATTGGTCCATACATGGTCTGCTACCTTAGACACATCTGTTTTCTCTCTTCTAATCATCAGTTTATGTTCTTGCAAGCGTTTTTGAATGGGATGTCTGGTCTCACCAATATATGTTCTTCCACATTCACATGGTATTTCATAGATGCAGTTTTTTCTTTGCAGCATTTCAAGTTTAGGCTTTGTACATGTTAGAATTCCTCATAGTGTGGTATGGCTCTGAAAAGCTGTTCTGATGTTATACTGATTGCAGATTTTCCTTAATTTGTCTGCTATTTTTGGAATGTATGGATACACTACAGTACTAATTGGAATGTATGGATACACTACAGTACTAATAATTGTCTTTTCTCTTGATGGTTCTTTTTGTTGTCTGTTTAATGTTTTCTTAATAAAAGCTGATGGATAACCATTTTTCTTAAGAGTTTGTTCTATATAGATCTTTTCTTTTTCCAAATCACCAGTTTCTGAACAAACTTCTTTTGCTCTGTTCCACAGTGATAGTATAACTTCATGTTTTGTGTTTCTGGTGTGATTAGATGTATAGGCTAGGTATTTTCCTGTATGTGTAGGTTTTCGGTAAACTGTAGTTTTGATTTTGCCATGAGGAAGTCTTGTCACAAGAACATCTAAGAATGCCAATTTTTGTTCTTGTTCTGGTTCTATTGTAAATTTAATTAAGGGGATATCTTGTTGATGTGTGTCCAGAAAGTTTGTAGCAATGCTTCACCATGTGGCCATACAACAAATGTATCATCCACATAGCGAAGCCAAACTTTAGGTGGATAAAGAGTAGTTTTTATGGCTGTGGTTTTAAGTTCTTCCATGTAAATATTGCTAATCAGGAGAGACAATGGTGAGCCCATAGCCATTCCTTGATTTTGTTGGAAGAACTCTGTGTTATATTGAAAGTAGGTTGTTTTTATACAGAAAGTTAATAGTTCCATTATGCTATCAATAGGAAGAGCTGTTCTGGTTTGTAAACTATTATCATCATTTAACCTTTTTCTTAGAATAGACAATGCTTCTTCACATGGTACATTTGTGAATAAACTTTCCACATCAAAGCTTACCACTAAGTCAGTTCTTTCAATTTTCATGTTCTTGATTAATTCTACAAAGTGTCTAGAATCCCTGACAAATGATTGGGTCTTGCATGCCAAAGGACTTAGAACTTTGAGAAGAAATCTTGTCAAATTCTGGCAAGGTGAATCTCTAGAACTAACAATAGGTCGTAATGGAACATGATCCTTATGGATTTTAGGTAGACCATAAAGATGAGGAATTTTGCTGAAATATGATGTTATTTTACTCTTTTCTGAATCAGTGAAGTACTTGCGATGCTTTCTGAGTAATGCTTGTAACTTTGTTTCCGTACTTGGTATCGGATCTTTTGCCACTTTTCTATATTGGCCAGCTGTGAGGAGTTCTTGTATTTTGTTGTCATAATCAGTTGTATCCATTACCACTGTTGCATTGCCTTTGTCAGCAGGGAGAATAATTATAGATTTATCTGCTTTGAGAGATTTAATTGCTTTCCTCTCCCCATAGGATATGTTTGATTGCAATTTTTGTTGCTTGTCAAGTGTTCTTTTTATTCTCCAGCGCAATTCTGCTGCTTCTTCTAAAGGCAATTTTTGAGTGACTTCCTCAGTGGCTGCCATTATATCTAATAAGGGGATATTAGATGGTGTTACAGCAAAGTTTAATCCTCTTTCAAGAACAGAAATTTCAGTATCTGTTAGATGTTTAGAACTTAGATTTTTAACAGATGAAGCTGTTACATTGCTTGGTACATTATGATTTTTGATATGCCCACATAGGTTAGCAAGTTTCTTCTTTTGACATTCTTTTATTTTTCCATGTAATATAGAATATGATTTTCTTACTGCTTGAAAATCTCTCATGTAGTCATCATCAGTAAGTTTATTTTTTAGAAGACATTCTACAGTATTAATTGAATGCATTGTTTGATACTTAGAAAACCTGTACAAAGAAGAAAATTTAAAGAAGCTGCTCACATGACAATGGCAAAAAATACCATAAGCCAACCTAGTGTGACTATACATAATGTATGGAAATCACTAATCAACTTTGCTCTGAGGAAAAAGTGGAGAAATCAGGAGGAACCTCACAGATAAGTATATGAAATTACTACATACTGTTGCCTTTGGCAGGATGGCTCAGTTGGTTAGAGCGTTACCTTAAATTTCAATAATAAAGAATCTAAGGACCCAGGTTCGAATCCCATGCTAGTACTGTCACTGGTCAGGCCAGCAACACCTAAAGAAGAGGGGAGAAAAATACCTCTCGAAACATTGTGCGTATACTAACCTGTTTGCTGTGACATTACTAACAGTTAGTGCATATACTAACCTGTTTGCTGTGATATTACTAACAGTTGAATGCATTTGGAATATTTAACTAAAATTAAACTTTTCTAAAGACATTCAACACACATATTAGATGATGGAAATAGTCCAATATAAAAATACAGCTAGAACACCATCATCACAAACCTTCAGAAAAACATTATTAAACTATATATTTCATAATTAATTTCATGTTGAAAAAATATATAAAATTCATACAGATATAAAAGCACTCAGATGTGTTGTATAATACTTTAAAAATTAACATGTTTATAAACTTATAAAAATCAATTTGTTTTTAATAATGACATAAATGCACATGTGTATAATATATATAGTAGGCATTAAAGATATTAATTAGTCTTTTATCTTTTTTATGGTAAGTACTTTTTTTTCAAAAAATATTTACTCTTTTGACAATCCTTAATAAAAGTTTTTTCTCTTTTTTAACAGGTTACTCTTGATTAATTATGAGCATCTATAAACATACTATGGCAAGTTTTTTTATCCCCTAATCAAGAAATATTTTTGGAGTTTTCTTTTTTAAATAAAATATACTGGAAATGCATTCACTTTTTGTTGAATAATGTTATTTACCTAAAAAAAATTGGAATTTACAAAATTATAACTGTCACTTTATGAATGAAATGATTTAAAATCTATCATCTGTATTTTATATATAATACAGTATTTTTATCTCTGCTTTTCTGCATATAAATAAAATGGTATATGTATAAACTATTTTTTCAGCAAGTTGATGGACTCTCTGGGTAAACTTGTCTCTTTTAGATGTAGACTGACTTATTGTCATTTTCAGGAAAGATATTAATCCAGATAATTGTTGGCTTTTAATAAGCTCCATTTAGTCTAAAAATTGATAGACTTCCAGCATACTGTCTAGTACCCAATATGGACTATGGGAACATAAAAAGCAGCCCTTCATTCCCATGTGAATCCAAACTACTGTTGTGAAGTAGTAATGGCTGACTTGCACTGTCTCTTGCCTTCAGTTATCTCTTCCTAATCTCTGCCATATTCTGTAAAAACATTAAAAGCTCTCATAATTTTTTCCCAACCTTTTTATAATCAGAGTGAAAAAAAATACAGTAATTAAAAATAAATTTTCTTTATTTTGATTGAAAAAACTTAAGAATTTTCAATTTACCTTAATTCTTTGAAAAACAACTTTGTGGAATTTTATTAAAACTTTTTGTACAAGCATTAATTGATTTGCTAATCAAAATAGTTAGTGGAATTTTAATAATTACCAGTATATCTATTGTAACATAAAACATGTTTGTTTTAATTTCAAAATCAGAATAAAATATTAATTAGACCTTTTTAAATGTTTAATTTATAATAATAATCTTTTTAAATTCAAAATTATTTAGTCCTTAACTGTTATTCCAGTATAATAAAAAATATTGTCAAATTTTTTTTATTTATGTTTATTTCTACTTTTACTTTCAACCTTATGTATGTACATGTGCCTACACTACTAGATTGCTGAATGCCAAAGACATAACCATCTCATTATTGAAGCAATCAATCTGATGCTCAGATCAAGCTTCACAGCCCACATAGAATCTTCCACCACCAAATCATATTTAAACTCCATCCTTACACACATATTCATATTTACTAATACATATTTTTCTTCTAGCTTAATTATTAAAACTGATGTGGATATATAGATATTTTAATGCAAATAATTTTAATAAACAAATATTTAATATTATTTTAATTCGTATATGTGCATAAGAGATATGTACATATTATTGGTGAGGGGAGATTACTTTAAAATCATAATTTCAAGTAAAAACATTATAAATGTATATTTATAATTATATATATAATTTATTTATTTTAATCATGATGGTCAGAAAATGATGCGATTTTCTAAGAAGTTTCTTGAATGCAATTAAGACACTTAACTGGAAACCATTAGTCTGAATTAAAATGTTACAATTTATAGCAGTAAAAGAAAAATCCATTAGTGAAAATTTTATCCATTTCAATTTATTTTAAAATCATAAGTCTATATTTTAAAACAATCGCAGATTCCAGATGTACTCAGTGCTCAAATTGCCTCAAGTCTAGCAGCTAAGTGCTTTCCAACATCATCAAAAAAGGATATAAATACTGCTAAATTTGAATCCAAGAGAAAGAGACAATTATAAAATAGCTATGGTAAATCTAATTTACGCTTGTGATTTTTATTACAATGTGCAGTGAGTAGAGGAAAATTCACCTTTCCCTCCATTCAAACATGCTCTTTCCCATAATCATTACTCCACTTCCCATACCTATGAACTTTCCAATGCTTATAGAGTAAAAAGTAAATGCTACCTGTTTGACTGACCCCAAAAATATAGATCTAGTATATCAATTCCAATGGACACTAAAGCATCAAGGACCACCACTATTTAACAAGGTAAAAAGAACTTTAGCTGCTATATAAATCTTTTAAACTCAACCTTCTGTAATAATAACCTTGCCATTTTATTATATAACATTGTGTAAAATATTTATAATTTACTTACATCTAGTTATTTGTAACTCTATAAAACTTAATCTCCTTTATCATTGAGCCTCTATTTAATCTATTTTTTTTACTTTCACACAGCAATAATCTTTTAGTTTATTATTGTATTTTATATATTTATATTTTAAATATGCCAATAATTCCTCATATTCGCTAGCATGTAATTTCTTTTTTTATTTTCTTCCCTACTACTTTATGGAATGATTAAATTCAGTTTAATTAAAAATAAGTCTTATTCCATCTTTGCAAAATGCTCATGAGTTTGGGAAAAACAAAGTAATTATCTTATATGGTTGTTGTAGAAAAACAGAGCAAACAATGTCCAATTTATTCTATGCAAGTAAATCTATTGATTTTCCAATTCATCACCACCACCCCATTCATACATGTATAATTATGTTTATTTTAATGACAGCATTTATAAACAAATTTTATACTTATTTAATGGTGTGAGAAGTTATAATTAAGTTAAAGTAAAGGGAAAGGGGGAGTCTTTATATTAAAGAATTATGTACTCTAATTAATTTAAATGATCCATGTCTGTTTAGCAATAAATCATACCATTATGCGGGATATTGCATAATGTGTTGGTATTAATTAATTAAATATTTGTTAAAGTTATATTTGTTATTCCAAGCATTGCGTGCATATAGGCTTCATCATTCATTTATTATATATATATTTGTGCTTTTTTTTATCTGGGAATATCGAAAAGTCAAACCTCATTGTGTATCTACAAGTTCAAAAACCAGGCTCTTAACCCCCATGTGGACTTCTTTGCTCACATAAGCTGGCTTTATATGGGAATCGCTCTGGAAAATCCAGCCCAGTAAATGCACATCCGACTGCTCTTCATTTATGAACCAATTCTGCGAACGTTTGCAGACTTATATCAGTCTACCTCTTCAATAAATTCTCAGAAGCATGATCCATGACTGGATCACATAAATATGCCACCATGCATGCACCACCTTTCTGTTATATTTCTAAATAAACCCATGAATGTCCATAAGCAATAAGGTTGTGATTCTACTAACCAGATCTATTTATGATATTTCTTAATATTTTTAGATGCATGTCTTTGCAACAGCATTAGTATATATATGGTTACCAGCTATCACACACATGTTTATCACTCCATAAAATTGTATTCCTTTCATCTATTAATAAAATGTATTTTGTATAAAATTAATGCTTCAGTCCTAAAATGATATTTGCCTACTAAATCGGTTAAATGCTATATTTTGTTCCTTCTGGGGATGGATGGGTATCTCAAAGGTACATTTCCTAATAGTGCTAAATCAATTATCCATTATTATATTTATCTATTATTGGAATATGAGCCACAAAAATAAATCAAAGTAAACTATCAAATCTAATTTTCTAAGTTATGAATAAAATGTAATATGATTTCTCTGTTACTGACTGAAATTAATTAATAATTTATACTCGTTCTGACTAGATCATCTCCTGCTAATCTTAGAGATATAATTAATATGAAAGATTATGACATTTAAATGAGTCACTCTTATATTTCATGCTAAAATGTTCATCATATAAATTTAAATTAGAGTCTTTGTGTCTCTGATTTGTGATGCCGGTGGAGAGAAATAAAATTAGATCAATATCATCGGGATTGTTTCTCATAAGTTAGTAGATCTGGAAAATAATCAAATAGGGCAGAGTTCATGAGTGTTCCTGACTTATGTATCTTGTGCATGATTGGACTCAAGGTACTTTTGCCTAGATGCTAGATTTTGTTAAATGAACAGACAAAACTGACCTATACAATATATAAATATTTAACGCAGGTAGTTAACAATTTATAACTTTAATTAGAAAGCACTTTCTCTCAACAGTAGCCAATTAAATCCAACTGTGATAGGTCAATAGTTAAAATAAAACTGTAAGTCTTATGACATTCAAAAGAGGATCCACCAGAGAACAAAGCACTGCAATTTGCTGTTATAAGTGTAATAAATCAAACTATAGCAAATTTACTTAATTATAATAAACTTCTCCATTTTTAGGTAGTAAACATAATATATTTTTAATGGATGTTTTAAATGTAAATATTTAATTTGTGAAATTATTCAGTAATAATTACTTAATTAGAAAGTGCGTTATCTAGAATAGTAGCTAATCAAAGCCAATTGTCCCAGGTCAAGAGTTAAAGTAAAACTATCAGGCTGCTTACATTCAAATGCAGGATATATAAATATAAAATATTCAAAATTTAATGTAAAGATATCCAATCACACCCTGTACTGTGTTCAAAATCATTATGTCCCTTCAATTGGGAAAAACCTAATAACACTTTTGAATTTGTTATTATCTAGTGAATGGATTTTTTATTTTATTTACAATTACATAAAATTATATAATTGTTAGAACATTATAAGTAATAAAATAATATTTTTTTTTTATTACAAATGAATTATTATTATAATCTAGTACCTAAAATGCAATTACAATTTATGGTTATGTTTTACAATAATAGTCTAAGTTGATAAAAGTCATAGAAAAAGAATGGTATATCAATAGGCAGCAAATTTAAGACATAACATGGTATTCTTACATGTACATAACATTTTCTCTGCCTTAGCAGGAGTTTGAATTCACATAGAGAAAATGACCCACTTTTTTATGCTGAGATTCATAGCCTGAAATCTATCAAACCAAGACAGCTGCTTGCCTGGAATAGTTCTATACAGACAGGAGACCAACATTATACATGGATTGCATAAGTTTATCTGATGATGACAACAAACTGGGATTATATTTTTCTAATGTATCAAAAGACCGGCTTGCTGAATAAATAATTATATATATGCTGACATGTCTAAAGGCAGAGAAGAACAGATAAAAATATATACTGCTGTGGTGAGTAAAGTTATATATGATAACAAAATTTTGAATAATTTCTTTAGTAAAATTCCATTTTGAAAGTGATGCATGAATTTGTACTTTTTATGCTATGGTGGGTGTATAGTTGAGCAGGGCTATCATGATGCGATGTGTTCATGATGCTCTGAAGTATATGCTCGGCACTGTCTAGACCTAAATGTTGAGCTCCCAGAGTAGTCCAGCAGTGAATATATATATATATATGTCCACATATATATATATTCAGATTTATATATATATATATATATATATATATATATATATATATACGTAGGCCTCATGAATAGGTCTTGGTTTCATGAATAGACCTCAGTTATACCCCTAAGTCTCACAGTGATGAGCAGGGTTGGCTCAATGCCTTTTATTTTTTTTCTGGATACTACTCGTTGAGGATGATCTGTCTAGGTACTTAGAAGGGGCAGTGTTTAAAAATGAGATATTTTCTCATGTTGTCATGGAGCTTTGTATACTGATGGTCTGGTTTGGCTGTCTGCTTATCATGGCATGGGGAGTTGCAGTTCACATATTCACTTTTGCTATCTCACCTTGCCTACTTCATCAGCATTATCTAATCAAGCAGAAAGACATTTTGAAATTTATATTTTCTTAATTCTATAAAACCATTTTATTTTTCGTTTATTAAAAAAAAAGAAGACATTTTATATTTAAAAAACCTTGGTAATTAATCAACAAATACCTGTCAAAAATTGACTGTACCTTTTTTTTTTTTTAAAAAAAGAGAGAACTTATAAACTGACAAATAATTTTAAATTATATCTATATTTTGTTTATACACACGTATAGGTATGTAGTTTATGCCTATTTCCAAAGAAATTAATTCTGAAATTTAATTATTGCTGTTAAGTGAAAATATGATGTAAATGTCAGCATGCACATATATAAGTATAGGTAAAAGTCAGTGTGCGTATATAGATGCACACTCATATATGTAAATTTATAAGCATTTTTTTTGTTAGTGAATATTAATTGTATGTTAGAAATCGTGCATCTGTGTGCACATATATGTAAATCAATGTAAAAATTTGAATTTTCAATAAAAATTATGTAAACTAATGTGATAATTATTTTATTATTGAATATTAATTGTATATTATAAATCACATGTATGTGCGCATATATGTCAATGCTTGTCAAATAGGAAATACATGCAAATTTTAATCATCTTTTTTGTCATTATTGAATACCAATTGAAATACATTAATTTTATGTTATAAATCGTGCATGTGTGCAAACATATAGGTAAATCCATGTAACAATTTGAATTTTGACTAGTAATTATGTAAGTCACAAATGTATAATTATTTTATGTTTAATTGAAATGTCTTCATCCTATATTATAAAATGCACATCTGTTTACAGATATATGTATGCAATTATAGATACCCATTAAGAAATAATGCAATTAATGTAATAACTTGAATTTTGTAGTAATCTTTTAAATTACAAAGTGATGACTTTATTATTGTGTATTATTCAAAATCAGAAATGTTATCCAATAAGACCTTAAATATCATTTATTTTATTGTTATTAATAAACTTATTTAATTGTTAAAATTGTATTCCATCATCTCTTGGTCACATACAGTAATATAGCTTGTTCTCTGAGCTGGATTTGAGCATGGGATGAATATATAAATGGGTGTGTGTGTATTTAGTGCTTTGGGGCATCCAGAAATGATCAATCATCATCCTGGTTGTCAGAAAAGAGGATACTCTTTAAAGCCCATGCACTATATTTTATTTTAATTTAGTCTTATTAGGAATTAAGTTTACAGTTGGCCAGTACATTAATGGTACTTTGGTGGCCAGAGCATTGATGATGATCAGCATGTTTTAATGTCCCAGCATTATTGTTTTGATTTCTGATTCTGGTGTATTTTCATGGATGGGCACTAAGCTGGTGCATCCAAGTTATATTTAAATAATTACCCAAGGTGGCAAAGGCTCAATAGTTGGCCTGGTCTACAGAGGACCCATTTCAAATTCAGTCACAAGGTTGACTGTTGATTTATACTTTTTTGTTGTTCAAATCCAGTCACAAGATTGACTGTTGATTTATTGTACTTATTTTTTATTTATAATGTTGGTTGATATATGATTGATGGATAATTATGTTTTAGTTGCTCTTCTGAGTTTCTGGCTGATCTCACAATGATCACAGAGATATCTTGATCTCATGCTTCCTTTAAATATTTTGTACTTATACTTAATATTTTAAATTATTTATATTTTGAATTACTGTGGGTGTTGATGATTTTCCATCAACCATTTCAAATGATTTTTTTTACCCCTTTCTCTAACACCCACCCATCCCATTACAATATATATATATATATATATAAAGCTTGTTTAGAGCTATTAGCACGCTCTTAATTTTACATATTTGTAAGTGCAAGCTATATATAAGTCATGTGATATCTGACTTGTTATTATATATATATATATATATATATATATATATATATATATATATATATATATATATATATATACTATTCAAATTGAATCACATCTATTTGTGATTACCATTAGAAGTCAATAAAACATTTAGAATACACATTGCAGTTGTTACTGAGCCTTAATTTGGATTTAAACTTGGTATTTGAATCAAATGTTAACCTCCTTTTAAAAAGCTATACATTTTTAGGTTTTTCTTTAACATATAAGTTTTGAATACATACATCTCTCATTGTTCTTGATAGTGGTTTTGAAATTGAAAAATTAAATAAATAGTTTATATTCTTGTAAAAAATATAAATGATTACCAATTATTACTATTTTCTACAATAGTATTTAAGACTTAAAATATATTATCATCATCATATGGTGAGATAAAGATTAGGAAAACAACAGTCGGCATTTTAATAATCAGGGATTCTGTATAAATAAAAATCAATTATAGTACATAACAAGAATGTAAATTGGTCGTACATACACTAATGGTACATATCCTCCCATTAAATTATTTTTTTTTGAAAATTAAATGCATTCTAAACTTTGTTTATGAGTCTTTTATGTTTAATCAGTAAGACATAAATTTATTCCTATCATGAAGATCAATATTTAATACAGTGACTAAAGATGGCATTTATTTGAAAGTCTACATTGAAGTACAGTAGTTGTTGCCATGTCAGTCACATGTGTGAGCAATTTTTCATCTCCTAAAGGTTTTCCAGATTGTGTATCAGATATAAGTAGCACTTCTTTATCATTTTCTCCATAAATAGCTATATATTATTATTCACATGAGCTACTTTATCACTAAACAGATCTCATAATTCCACAAATTTTGGACTACCAATTGATGAATTTCATAAGAATGCCATTGCATAGTGGTGGATTCCATTGACAAAAAATACCTTTTAAAATTTACATCATCATGAATTCATCTTAGAAAAGACTTTGCATTCATTTGCAAAGATTTAATGCTAAGCTGTTTGGCAACAGCACACAAAATTTTCTCTAAATCTAGACCCCAAGCTACTGCATAAAATGGACTACCATTTTGACTAGATGTAAATTGCAGTATCCCATTTCATTTATGGTTCAACATTATAGTCTTCATTGATTTTGTTTGATTAGAATATTTATAAAACAAATCTTTAGGATTATATGAAGTGTATAGAATTTCACCAACATACTCATTCTTTCTTTTGTATTTAAATTTATAAAATGATTTTTTAATCCCTATATAATATAATTTTGTTTTAGCATAAATGATTTTTTAATCCCTAATAATATAACTTTGTTTTAGCATATTTTCCATATGCACTTACTTTAAAAATCCTTAAAGATTTCACAACTCTTATTTTGTGCGTACACTTGTTGCAAGCTAATCAGCATGAGTAGCAGTTAAAATATAGTCTTCATTTGACTCATAATCATAATTATGACAATAATATTTATAGTCTCTAGGATGATCTTTGATATACTGCACTAATAATCTCTATTTACTGTGGTGATAACAGTCATGACATTTAACTTTTTCAGCATTATGAGACATTTGAGAGTTCATAAACTTTCTTACATCATTTGTCCCATGACTGAACTTTGAGCACTTTAATTTTCTAACTAATTCATGGTATACTTTGTTCTTATGGTCACTTACACTTAGCAGAACTTCACTAGAACCAAATTAAGGTAATGAAGAGTACAACCTATTTCACATAGTTTATTTAATCCTTTAACACACTTCATACTTCCATAGATCTTATTAAATCTTATTGTAAACCATTCTTTTATCACACTGCTGGATTTTGTCTCTTTCAGTTTTATAATTATAACAAGAATACTTAAAAGTCTTTCCAAAAGAATTTTCAAATCAATGTTTCATGAAGAGATCTTATTTAAGTTATATCTATTTACTACTTGTATTTTTAGCTTACACTTATGAAAATGATTGTGCCAGTGTTTAATAGCCACTGGGATATCAAAATTGGTATGGTATGTTTTTTTAGAGTTGGGCTTATTTTAGATATTATATAACTTATTATGTGAACTCATATCACCATCTATATCATCATTATTTTCAAAATAACTCAGATGTTTTACCAAATTGCTAAACTTACTACTTGATTTTATTATAATATTCTTGACATTAATCTGCACCTCAATTTCTAAACTTTTCAGATTTCTCTAGAATCAAGTCAAATTTACTTTTTAATCTTCTGTTTACTTCTCTCAATTTTTCAAACCTAGCAATATGTTTTTTTCTGACTTTTCCAGTTTAGTCTCTAAATCACACTTAAATCCTTCAAATCATGCATCAGATGCATTGAACCTAACATTAACTTCATATTTCAATTTTCTAAAACTTGTTTTCTACTCTTCTATTTTTTTTTGTCAATTCTTTTGTTAATCTGTCAAAATTTCCATCAGTTTCTTCAAACCTTTTATCCACACTTTCAAAGTTCTTATTAAAGTCTGTTTTCTGCTCTGTGAATTGCTTATCAACGCCTCCAAAATTTTTATTAGTATCATCAAATATTTTATCATTGTTTTAAAATCTCATATTAAAATGTGTTATTAATTCCTGTAACTGACTGAGGATCTGGACTTGTTGATTCAAATTCTACATTTTGGTCATTGACTTCCATCATATATAAGTAAACATTTATTTACAATTATAAACAACACACAATATATTAATATGGGTAATTACTATTTTAATCTTAATGACCATTTCTAGAAAATTATATTGATCAAGGCTAGCGATGTCTTATATGTAAAAAAAATACTTAAGTGACTTACTAGTTTCAGGTACCAGTGATTTGATAATCAAACTTAAGTTGGATACCAAAATATGTGATGTGCAAAACTATTTTAATAATGAGATCAGTAGAAATATGTGGTTTAATCATGCCAACTTGTTGGATTAACCAAAACTGTGATGATTAAGGATTAAAATTTTTATTTATATATAAGATTAACGTGGATTATATTAATCTTAAATATTGTAGTTCCTATTCAGACCATGCAATTCTGTGCTAAAACTGTAATTGTTTGAATGATATGTGTATGTATAATACTAGATAAACAGATACCTTATTGAATACTAAATAAATTCAGATTTATGTCAAATTAAAATTAATTGAAATAGAAGATCCTACTAATATAATTTCTTAAATCTATAATATATACCACTACAATTTTAAATTGGATATGAAATGATAAAAATGCTAGCTCTGATATAAATATAAGATTTTATAATATAATATTCCAGCCTTTATTTGAATTGAAATATGTGTATAAAGAGTAATGATATATGAATTACACACATATGTATAAATGTTCATTTATATCCCTTGACTAGCTAAAGAAAATAATGTTTATAACGTTAATCTAATAGTGATAATAATAATTTATGTATATTAAATAATAACAATTTATAAATGCACTTAATAAAACATAAATAGATAAACCTAATATATGAAGCTTGTCTAATGGGTAAAACTAATTATGATATCAAACAAAGGACATAAGTTAAGAATCAGAGGAAAATCTACACAGTCTATCAAGTTATTCAGATTTGAAATGATAGATAGTATGAAATCATACTAAGTTGCTTTAAATATAATATGATTGTTTTTTTATAATTTTGAATAATTATCATGATTTTACTTTGATTATATATACATCTATAATATTTACTCATAACTAAACACATTCACATTAACTCTTCCATAGATCATACAACTGCAATTATTCCTATTGGCCAAGTGAATTAAAGTTGTAAACTTTTGATTGGTCAATTACAGATCATCAATAAAAATATATTTGTCCTTTAAATTAAAATTATACTTGTTTAGTTTACTTCCTAAAAAGCAAATTAATAATTTTTCAGATTATTCAAGTAAACAAAAGTTTTTTTTTAAATTTTTTTTTATAATTGATAAACATTTTATAGCAGACAACATAAAACATACTTTTCTCAACCAATTACAAAATACATCCATATATTATTGATTTCTTTTCCAATTTACTCTCATGTAAAAGTAAATAATTTTTACTAAAATATGAATTATTCTTTAAGGATAATTATATCCCCCTCCCCATATTTTGGGAAATTTAAAGATGTAAAAAATATTCCAAAACATTCATTTTCATTTGAAAATCAAAACAAAGAACTTAGACCTGTCAAAATTGTTGAAAAGTGTTTGTGTGTAGAGAAAAAGAAACAACCAATCAGAAGCTTTTCATTGTTATAACTTTAAATATTATTGGTTTATTATTAGTAAAATAATTTAATTATAATAATAGCAGCAGTGTACAGCACAATTTTTTGATAAAATAACCACAAAATCATCAAAATTATGTAAATATTAGCAGGTTGAGAGTCAGTTAAAGCCATATATATTACTTTAATCAGCAAATGTGGAAAAAGTTACAATATCGATAATAGCATTTGAAATGGAATTAACAGTTGATAAAATAACAAAACACATTATGCCCGCATATTCATAAACATTTTAAAATCCAACACATAGTGAATTATCCTAAATTTATGAAAGGTTAAAATCCAGATACTGTTCAGAATTTCTTTGTAATAAATTACTATATGATTTGTTATCAATGTTTATTGTTCTAATACTATCGAGCTAGTTTCTATAACTCAGTGTACTGTGACTTGAGTTTCTTAACAAAAAATGTTTACATAACATCTCAGGTTATCAAATGTTTCTTCTGAGATATTTTTCAATTTCATCATTATAAATCATCACTAAGTTTGTAGTAGCAACATAACTTTTAGTAGTGTAACATAACTCTTAGGTATCAAGATTTGTATAAATATCACACAAATTCATTGAAAGATTTTGAAAATATAAATAAAATAATTCTATTATATGTATATCCTCTTAATTTGGCAATAAATGTTTGAAAAATTAAAATATGAATTTTTTATATATGGTCTATTTGAAATAAATTCAGATCCATATGATTTTTTTAGTTGGAGAGATGAATTTAAAGACACATAGATGTCAACAATTTCAGATCTTCTTATCAAGAGTTAATTATTAGATAAATGCTTAGCTTGATTTGGTTTTTTTGAATCTGGTGTCCTATCACCTCACTTAAGAGAGCCATAGCTCAAAACCAGTTTGAGGATGGAGACAATCCTGGATAAACCTGATATGAATGTCTTCTTTTGTAGCATTTATCATAAAAAAGCTTGTTTAGAGATATTAGCATGCACTTTATTTTACATATTTGTAAATGTAAGCTATATAAGTCATATGATAAATGACTTGATTTTATTAGTATATATATATATATATATATGATTTTGTATTCTATTTCAATAAATGCATATGTATTTTTATATTGTTCAATTTTAATTGCATTTAGAAGTCAATAAATTCTTTAGGTTATGGTGTAAATTGCATTCCAGTTGTTACTGAGCCTTAATTAGAAATTAAATTTGTCATTTGAAACATACATTAACTTCCTTCTTAGGTATACATCTTTAGGTTTTTCTTTAACGTAAATTTTGAATACATACAACTTTCATTGTTTTTTATGATATGAAAATCTGTAACATTGTAAAACTTTCCTTTTAAAGTAGGCAATATCTATATACGAAAAGAAGATACTCTTTCTTAAAACAAAACAGATCTTTTCTTGAACAAACTAGCCATTTGAAAAGTTCACTGCTGTTTTATTTGATTAGATCTAGACATTGTTTTAGGAAAATTTAGTAAGTAATTATTGTTGCAATAAAATTTTACTATTATTTATAAGTACAAACATATATAAACACATTCATACACATATATGTGTAATATCTATTTATTAAGTTCTATGAAATGTGTATGTATAAAACATGTTTTATAGAATAAGTTTAAGTTGTAGTTTTACTCTTGAATTGAAAGGTTATTTTAATTTCTATTGCAGAGAAACATTTTTTTAAAAATTGGGTGATGCTCTTGGAAATGAAAATATTAAAGAATTAGCTGTTCTTGTAAGATGATATAAATGATAATAAATCATTACTATTTTTATACTTGTATTTAAGACCACTAAATATATAGTCATTGTATGATGAGATGGAGTTTGGGAGACATTGACTAGGCATTCTAATAATAATGGATTATGTATAAATAAATAAAAATTATAGTGCATATCTAGAATGTAAATTGGTAATACATACCATATTGGCATAATATATATGTTGATATAAAGATTTTTTCACAGGTTGCATATATAAAAGATATATTTTGCGGGTTCATCCTCATTAAAAAATTTAAATATTGATATACGGACGTTTTGACTTGATAACAAAAGTCATCTACTGGGTGATAAAAGGTAGAAAGACGGTTGTAGAGGCACTACAATCACTGATTTGAAAAAACAACAACGAAGTTTAACATTTTTAATTTAACATTTTTGCTATTGATGGATCTTTAATAAGGTTATTTTTCCAAATCAGTGATTGTAGCATCTCTACAACCGTTTTTCTACCTTTTATCACCCAGTAGATGACTTGTGTGATCAAGTCAAAACATCGGTATATCAATATTTAAGTTTTTTAACATGGGTGAATCCACAAAATAAGTTTTTTACATATATATATATATATATTGAGATAGATCTTTGTATCTCAATATCTAACTTATGTTAAAATATTTTCTGGTTGGCAAAGCATGAGCTTAATTGCAGCTCTTACAATTTTTATTGTTGTTTATAAATGCCTGTATTATATATACATGCACAAATTAATAAGTTTGTATTTATTATGTTGGTCAGTGTTATTTTTAGTTGTAAAAAAATAAAAAAATATGTACTTTGTAAGTAAAATTATTATTAATCCATTTCAAATTTATAATACAGGAACAATACACCTGGGTCTCGTTTTATGCGGATTATTTTAATGCTATTTTGAAATTATGGGATTCATATTTTTTCTTAATATCTTTCATATTTCACTATATTTATTAGATATCAAGAAATTTAATTTATTAATAACTTATTTTGTCTTGAAATACTTTTTTTTCTTTTCAAAAATATAACGTTATATTAGCAGCTAATGTGAATATGGCCTGAAGCTGTATTTAGAACTTAGCTTTTATGTAAATACTCTTTTTATACTAATGAGTAAATAATAATAATAGATTTATACTTACATATAAAAATATCGCAATAAATATTTAAAAAAATTAAACTTTTAAAACATATATTTTGTTATATATAACAAAAGTAAATAATCTTTTAGATTTTTAAAATAAAAAATGAAGATTTTATAAACTGAAAATAATCTTTCTAATGATAATGTATATTTTTTTTGTTTTGATTACGATCTCATTTTTTTAATATAGAAACAGAAAACCATTAACACAGTACAAGACTGAAAGTGGTGCTAGTTGTATATCACATCACGAATAAAAATAAAGTGGCTAACAGGTTTCTCTGGACATAATTGTTGAGAGATTCTTGACTTCATTTAAGGAGAAGCTACAATACATCACATCACATTGAATCTGATTTCTTTCCAGTTTACAAATGAACACTAGCAGTAATGATTAAAATATGTATGAAAAATGTAAAATTAAATAGTGTAGTTAATAAAAAAAGTAAAAAAAGTTTGTCTTGTAATTAATTTTTTTCAAATATTTGACATTTTTTTTATTAGTCATACTTTATTTGCTTATTTTTTTTAATGCAAATTTTAAAATAATTTTTCTTTGTTGTTTTGCTTTTATGTGAATTCTGAAAATTACAACACTTATCCCCTATTTTTCAAGGTAAATTAAATCTATTTTTGTGCAATTTTTTTTAATGCGGATTTTCTGTGGCACTTATCTACTGCATAAAATGAGACTCAGGTGTACTTAATCTATAAAACTTTTTAACAATTTTTATAAATACATTTTATTAATTAAAAATATTTAACAATATTATTTTTCCTTTTAAGCCTTGATTCGGATTTTAACATTGTTATGTGTAACCCTTCTTACCAGAATAATCTAATTAAAAATTTGATAAATCTATTAAATAAAAATAATTATAGGCTTAATGAAATAAGAAAGTTTTAGAAAATCTATTGACTAAATCATTACTGGCTTATCTAGGTGAAAAATGTAATCACTGGTTTTTCTAATTAAAAATTTTTTGTAAATGAGTGGGCTATTTATTTATATTTAATGTTACAAAAAGACAACTTGAGAAATATATTATTCTGTTCAGTTATACATTGTACATTTTACTCTGCATTCTGCTAAGATTCTGCAGTGATTATTCTTTTATTTGTGATTTTTATTTTGCCTGTTTAGCATGTAATATCCAGAACTTCTGCCACTGGACATGTGGAAAATTATAAACAACTAAGGTGTCAGAAAATGAGCTCCATTTTTCAGCATGTAGCCTATAACTATTGAATGTTTAACCTTGCATGCTGAAAAGTGAACAACCTAGCCAACTGCTACCTTCAAATATGCCATACAATGAAATGCAGTTGTCAATATGAAAGAAGCATTTCCAGGACAAACTCTTTACCAGGTCATCAAACCAGTAATGGAAGACATGGAAACTAATATCTACATTTCCATTTATGTATATTTATCTAATTCAACTTTTCTGAAAAATACTATCCCCTTTATCAACTTTTTTCTGGACATAAGATAAACTTTTCATATGAACTTTTATTGGAACATTACCAGTAAATCAGTGATATATAGATTAAATGATTTAATTTTATATTTATAAAATTGTCTCTTTTATAAACTACTTTTTTATATATTACTATTAAAGTTTCTATGTTTAACCTTTAATATGTATTTGATATAGCTGGTAGTTTGAATCTAGTTTTAAAGTAGAAATTTTTTTGTTTGTCTTTATAACAATTTTTTTATGGAAGAAAATTAATCTTCTGTTGTTCCATTATAAGTTTTTATTTGAAAGAAAATCATTTCCACAATTGTTGTTAATTGCAGTTCATATTACTTTTAATGAAAAGTTTTAGATTTAAAAGTGTTAGATTTTATTTTATAATTTTCTTAGTTAATAATTAATTGATAATGCTACTAACAATTTTAAAATCATTACTATGTACAAGTACTTCACCATATTTATGCACATATAATTTTATAAATTAAGTTGTTTAAATTTGTTGGTAATTTTGATTGTTTGCTCTGTTGTGTCACACAGGTCTAAGATTAAAAAAAATCTATATGTGGACATTGTAGATCGCAATCCCAAATATTTATCCATGATGTGAGTTTATTATTGTGTTTGGCCCCATGGTTTATTATTCTGATTACTGCTTGAGATATTCATAGTTATTGATATTTTTATATTGGGTAAATGACCTTCCAATCCATGAGTTTTCACTTGAGATGTTAACAGATATATCTATTTTGCAATGGGTAAAGAAACTTTCCTTCCCATTATTATCTATATAGTTTTGCTTTATAACATGGGTTATCGCAGGGCCTATTTAATGTCATTCCTTATTTATTTTTTCCATAGTTGAATCCCATGCCCCACATGTAGGTTTAGTTTTTGTAACAGTCGGCATGTGTGACCATATATAATGAGGAAAGTTAATGCCAATAGGAAATATATATGTGTGCACATCTGTGTAAATTGTCAAGTCATTTCAAACTTCAAGTATTTTTAATAATACTGAAAGTAAAATTTAGGGGAAGTGTGATATTTACACTATCAGCTTGCAAATATACTACATAATTACTTAAAAGAGTTACTTAATACTCAAAACCTGTCATATTGAAATAGCTTTGCTATTGAAATACATAATTAAATTGCATATTATACTTATTGCTAAGTTACTAATAAACTTTGTTTTATTGATTTGTCCAGCATTTTGTTTACTGTTGTCTGCTCTGCCAATTGTTATTTTGTTATGAATCTTTACTTTACAAGATTCAGAGGTAATTTTAAATATGTTATTGATGGTACAGATGTGGTAGGCACTTGTATTTGTTGTCTTCATCGCTAAATTATAAACTTCTAGACTAGAGGTCTAGTGGTGTTCTTTGATGATGGATAATTTGCTACTTACTTTCAATTACATAGTGTGTATATATATATATATATATATATATATATACACACTATGTAATTTAATTCATTGCTCCATATATATATATATATATATATTTGGAGCAATGAATTAAAGATCTGATGATGACTGAGTTTTTGGGTCTGACTATAGAAGATCACATAACTACAAACTCAATTTATTCTGAGATATAAAAGCCAGTTGTCAGATTACATTATTTAGTTGATGATGATTGGCAAGTTATAATCAGAAATAACAGCAAAAATGTTGGACAGTGCAAATGAAATGATATTCATAGAAATATGGTGATGATATGAAGTGGTGTTCATTGTATAAAAGTATAAATTGAATTACAAATAGTGAAATTTGATATAAAAGCATAGTTGAGAATAAATAGTGATGATATACAAAAAGCAGAAAAGATTTAATATATTTACAAATAGTGAAGTTCATCATAAAAAACAGAAAAATAATTAAACATATCAGAAGCAGAAGTTTATATAAAATACATACGTTTTTTTTCTTTCTTCAACATGGAAACAGAGAATAAAAATAGTAGTCAAGCACCTGAGGAAGTGGCATGAGATGAAGACAGTTCTTCTCATTCAATAATTTTGTGGTAGCAAAGAGAGAGATAAACATTTGGACACAAAAGCTTTTAAATAATTTAATAGTCATGATAATAGAAAGTCACTGAACAATGATACAAAATATTAAACAATATAGAAAAGAAATAGTAAATATGGTAAAAATGAAAATGATAAAAATAATTGTGTTAAATTCACAAAAAGTGATGTAGCTCCCAAGAAGGAATTAGAGGCAATAGAACAGAAAATGAAATAAAAGAATGAAAATGTAATAAAACAATAATATTTAAAATCAGAAAGTGTAATAGATAACCCAGGATAAGTCAAAATAGATCTAGACAATGAAAATAAGTGAAATCTAGAAAAACTGAGTACAGATGCCATAAAATAAGTAGATGTGTGTTATAATTATGTAAATGGTGAGGATGATTTCAAGGCTGACATACAGTGGCATAATAAACTTATATGTTTAGAAAAGAAATTTATTGTATATAAAGAGCAGTGGTTTGATTTTGTCAGCTATTTTGATAATTCATTTTATAGATGAAATTTAACGAACTTATAAATGACACCAAAATTTAAGGTAAAACATCAGATAATCTTCAATACATGATTTAAAGACTTTGGTATAAACAACAAACACAATTTCAGAATATTTCCATATATTTGGATTGCATACAAATTCAGAAACAAAATTTTCTCTAGAGTCTTTATACAGAACAGTTGTAGTAGAAAACTGCACTATCTTACTATAACTAGTGACATTGTGTTATAGGACTGGTTTTTCCCAGCCATTTAAAGAATACCTATTTCATACTAAAATCATATTAAGGCTTGTATAAAAAAATACATTATATACAAGTACACAGTGAAATTTCTGCAGATTAACAGGGAAAACATAATGATGATGAAGAACCAGCTAATCATGTGGCTTTAGAGCAATAATATGCAACAATGTTGAAAAGATCTTATCCAATTAATATTGTCATTGAATATATGATAATCATATATTGATTAAATTCTAAATTTAATTTTTAATGTACAGATCTAATTTCCATTATATCTACTTTGTTTCGACTTTTTTTGATTTTGGACAAGAATGACAGGTGATACATAAATATTAATGTTAATTTTCAATTGAACATAATAATTTAATTTTACTAACAAATTCTATTTTTAATAGTTTTCAACTATTATATGTAAAATATAAATTAATATAATTCATTTCATCTTAATAAAATCACACTTTGACCTCATTTAGGTTTATCTTTTAAAAAAATTATTTTTAATAATTTCACAAATGGAAGACAGAGCCATTAGATAAGGTTTAATCCTTTGAGAAAAGGGATATATAACTCAAATTAGAGACCAAGTAAGATACATAATATTTAAGAGAGCATACAGGTGGCAGACAGCAGTAAATAGCATTAAACAAATTCAGTTTGAAGTCAATTATAAGTTAAAAAAACAAAATTAAAATTTCCTTATAATAAGTCAACATTAATACTCAAGTTTTTTTTGGCCTTAAACTGGGGACTGAGATAGTTCTTTGCTCTCTCAATATCTAACTTATGATAAAATATTTTATGGTTGGTAAAGTACAAGCTTAATTCCAACTCTTGGGTCTTTTTTGTTTATAAATGCTTACATCAATACACACACATTAGTAAGTTAGGGTTTATTATGTTGATCAATATTTTAGTTATAAAAAATAAAATAAAAATACTTTGTCATTAAAGTATTTATAAATCCATTTAAAATTTATAATACCTAAAATCCAATTTTCAGTAATCAAGTATAAGTTTAACTATGAACCAATAAGACTAAGAAATTAATTACATCAGTAACTTCAGTTACTTGAGACTTAATAAATTTATATGTGTTCATTGCATTTACATAATCACCATTGTTTCTTTAGCCTTTCTTCTTATTAATAACTTGAATACAATTCATAAGTTTTGCATACATATATGGAATATATAATAATAATTTTTAGGTTTTTTTAAAAAAAAAAAATTACCAAGTAAAAAGATGTCATTATAATTTTTTTTTTTGACAATTTCTTTCAGAATAATATCCAAATAACAAACAGTGTTTACAAATTCAGATTAGTTAAATAAAATAGAAATCAATCTTTAAATATAAGACATAACCAATCAAAATAATTGTCGTTTACTTCTTTTTGGACAAATATTAAAAGTCAGTTTAGGATAATATTATATTGTAATTTTTAGGTGCAATTATTTCTTTATTTCAGCTGCAGTTATTCAAAGAATCATTCAAAAGTGTTCCAGATTGGATCTAACTAACTGTTAGTAGGGATCATTTTTTTATTCACAAAGCATAGTCAAGATCCTGGGATTTGAAGGAAGCAATATCCTAATCTATTTAAAATAAAGAAAAGTTAGGTTCTGTGTTTTTGTACACTTATTTCAGTTCGTTGTTTTTTTTTCTTTTCTTTTTTTAAAATTGTGCATCATTTTGCTTAATAAAGAAAAAATTTTTTTTTATTGAAATGAAAAATAGATTGTTCATTTCAATATATATATATATATATATATAATATTTTTGGGTATGAACCGTGTATTATTTTGCAATACAATCCAATATTTCGATGGACTAGCAACCGCCATTATCAAGGTTAACTTTTGAAAGAACAATCATTAGATCTCAAAGAATAATGTGACTCAGTGTGAGATAAGAAGTGAGATTCAACTTGAAGTAGTTCCACATGAGGCTTATCAAAATGTTTATTTCCCTCAGTTTTTTCACCTATTAGTTTTAAGTTAATATTAGATAAAATTCTATGTAGCTGGAATACATTGTGCTTTGTCAGCCCTATTTAAACCAGTAAGTCTCTTTAATATTTCAATTGACTCTCTCATGGTTCTTAAATCATATCTTTCCAAATTAGGAAGTATTTTTGTATTGTCAAAATCAGATTTGTGACCAATTTCTAAAAAATGGAAAGTAAAAACTAATGTGCCAAGTTTTTGATTAAAAGCATTTCTATGTTTCTTAATTCTGACATTTATTCATTTATTAGAATGACCCATAGAGCTTCTTGAGCTCTGCAAGCATGTAATTTCATAAACTCATTGGTGTTCCAAAAATATTCTGTCTTTAGGTTTATATAAAAATCAGCAATTTTTTTCCAGTAGAAAAAGTAGTCTTTATATTAAAACAAGATAGTCTTCTACTGATTTTATCAGTAACCCCTTTAATGTAAGGTAAAATTACTCTATTAAAAGAGGAATTGTCAATTCTATCCTCTTTTTTCTTTTTATTATTAATGTTATGTAAAACCTTACATATAATGTTTTTATAATAATTATTAGAAAGTAGAATATTTTTTGTAAGTTCTATTTTTTGAGTAAGATGTTCTTTATCAGATAAATTATAAACTCTATTTAAAAGATTTTTTGCTACAGAAAAAGATTGTGCAGGATGATGATGAAAATTAAAATCAAGATCTCTCTTTGTATGGGTGGATTTTCTGTAAACTGATATTGATAATGTTTCATCACATTTTCTTGCAATTAAAACATCTAGAAAGGAAAGTGATTTGTTATTTTCTACTTCCATAGTAAATTTAATATTTGGATGTCAATTATTTATAAAAACAAAAAAAGAATTTACGACATCAATGCCATGAGGCCATATGACAAATGTATTATCCACATATCTAAGCCAGATAGAAGGTTTTTTAGTAGTTGCAAATATACACACACACATATATATATATATAGTTTTTTTAAAAACATTTTGCTTATCTAAATGAATTTTCAATCAGCTTTACCTTACCCAATATATTTGAAAATAATTCATAAAAAAAAACAAATGTTATTTATAATTTTTATTTCATTTCTCAAATTAAAAAAAAATTGTATGAATATTTAATAATTAAAAAATTGTTTGCTCACATTAAACATTTATATAGGTATATAATTATATATTTATATTTTTATATCTAATAAGAATATTCAAAAGACTTCTTTGTACTATAATATTTAATATGCATTAATTTTGTGTTTTCTATTAGTTTATATATTTTGATCTGCATTAATGCACACAAGTTAATACAATTTTTATTTTGAGCAGCATGGTTGTCTTTGACGAGGCTTCTCAACATTGAAAATGCATAAAGGTATATTCAATGTTTTCAATATTTTTTTCAAGCATGAAACTATTATTAGCCTTAGTTTTAATTATCTTTATATATATATGTATAATTAAAAATTATGATAGACTATTATAGAATTTAAATGACTCAGTTTCATTGCCCTATATATAAAAATATATATAAAGATTGAATATAACAAAAAACTGCTGATTTAAATAAAGAAACATATAGTATTTTTATTGTCTTCAATTATTTTAATTATTCTTCTTTAAAATATTAGTGCTTATAATAAAAAGGCATAATTGACAATATAGAAGTCATAGTTGATTAATGAAAATACTGTGTAATTAAAAAGTTATGAAAAATTATGCATTACTAACTTAAGTACTATTTTTATAACTGCATTACTGTAACTGTACTGAGTGAATGTTTTTTTATGGAACTGACATTAATGAAATTTGAATTGGCAATTTTCATATGATATTTATTTAACAATTTTTTTGCCTTCAAATAAAACTTTTTCCTGTGGTAAAAACAGAAGTAAGTAGGCTTTACTAATTTCACTGTGCTAAATTCCAAATTGCATTTTGTATTGCTGTACAATTTGGTTAACTGGCACGAATGCAAAACGTTATTTTGTCATTACATATAATTTTCAATAACTTAGTATTGATTGAATTGGATACATCACATATAAATGTTAATACACAATATGCAATTTTACTTTTTCTGTCATTAAACACAAGTATAAGCTGCTTTGTAAACAATAAGATGGTTTTATGTTGCTTTTATTTATGATTGAGCTGACAAACTGAAATAGTAAATGTATTTTTTTAAACCAGTGACCCATTTAAATTAGTAGTGATATTTGAAATAAAAATTTTGGGGATAACAATACATTCTTTTAGTAAGAATGTAAACAAGAATATTTATATATATATATATATGTTAAAACGAAGATTTGCACGGGTTAAATATATAAAATACATATTTTGCGGGTTCATCCGTGTTAAAAACTTTTAATATCAATTTACTGACGTTTCGATCCGATCTCAGAGTTATAAAAAGGTAGAAAGACGGTTGTAGAGGCGCTACAATCACTGGTTTGAATAAAACATTAAAAATCCCACCAATAGCAAAAATGTTAAATTTAAGAATGTTTTTTAAAGAAATCTTTCCTATTTGGAAAGATTTCTTTAAAAAACATTCTTAAATTTAACATTTTTGCTATTGGTGGGATTTTTAATGTTTTATTCAAACCAGTGATTGTAGCGCCTCTACAACCGTCTTTCTACCTTTTTATAACTCTGTGGATGGCTTGTGTGATCAAGTCGAAACGTCAGTAAATTGATATTAAAAGTTTTTAACACGGATGAACCCGCAAAATATGTATTTTATATATATATATATATATATATATATATATATATATATATATAGAGAGAGAGAGAGAGAGAGAGAGAAGCTACTTTTTAATAAAGCAAAAAAAAAAAAAAGAATAAATCCAGAAAAATATTAAAATTGTCTTTACTGTGATGAAACATACTGTTTAGAAAGATTATGTGCTTTACATTTCATGAAAGGCTTCTATATGTCTTGTGGCATTTGTCAATTTCATGCTTAAGTTGTATGCAGAAAAGAGATTTATAAAACGCAAGCAAAACTGCCTTTTATGCATTCCTAAAATGGTTGTGTCTTAAGCACAATTGATAGATAATCCTGAAAAGGAATGTCAGCCCCAAATTACCAATCAAATAAGATAAGGCTTGGATTTAAAACCCTTCTAGTTATACAAGTGATTTAAGAGAAGTATCTGGTTTTTTTATATATATATCCTAACTTTTATAACACACTTCTTATTGCATATCTGGAGGACATTTTTATGAATGTACAAGGCAGAACTCAACTGTAATGTATGACTGCAATACACAATCACAACTAAAGTTATATAAATTGTATTATAAAGAGAAACACACTAAAATATCTCTTAGCATTACATTTTATGATTGCAGATACTAAAAAAAACTTATGCCACATCTAGAAATAAAATGAAAGAATTGACATCATTTTTAGACTCAGAACATCGATTTCTTTTAGACTAAGATATTTTCTATTTATCTGCATAATCATGCATGTTTAGTATTATTTTAGTTTTGGCTATTATTCCTAGAAGTCAGGAGTAATCAGTAATAAAGAAATAATATATGTGATGAGGTTTATCATTTGAAATACTTAAATAAGACTAGGAAGAATTAACAGGTTTATGGTTATGTAGATAATGTATAAGTGTGATAAAAGAAATGAAAATGTGTTTTCTAAGTGTAGATAACATAAACAGAAAGTCAGGAAAAATGGAGCAACCTGTAATTGAAAAAGATAGAATAGAGTATGTTTTTTGTGGAGTGACAAGAGATATGGATAAAAAATAAGTAGTGCAATGGAGATAGTTAGCCAACGAATAAGTAAAATAGAGGTAGAGATAAAGGATGTAAAAGCCAAATTAAAATCATTAGAAATGGAATGTGAGCAAATAAAGAAATTATTGAATAGGAATGATAAGGAAAAAGTAGATTAGGAAGTTCAGAAGTTAGAAGAGAATGTTACAGATGAAGTAGGAAAAGAGAACTGAGACAGTATTGGTGTAGATTCATTAATTAATGAATGTGGAGATATAATTGCAAGGAAAAATAGAAACAGTTATGTAAGAATATGTCTGCCTGGAGCTAGAATTAGGTATGTTAAAGATAGGGTAAAGAAACAAGGGTGTACAGATGTGTATGTTATGGTAGGGACAAATAATTTATCAGAGCTATCAAAAAGTGTATTAGATGAGTATATAGAATTGATTAGTAATTCGAGTAAGGTTAAAGAGAGAGTAGGAATAGGATTATTACAAAGATTCAACAATAGGAATATGCTAGATAGGGCATCTTCTATAAATGAGATTAAAAAAATTGTGTAAGAAAAATGATGTTATGTTTGTGGTTGTATGGGATTTTTTTTATTAGTAAGAGAGTTGTATATAGTAAAGATGGATTGCATTTAGCAAAACAAGGAAATGAAGTTTTAGGGGGTCCAATTTATAAAGAATGTTGTTTGAGAAACTTATAAGGGGAATGGGGTTTTAAATTATAGTGTTTTCAGAAAGAAGAAAAATGGACAGGATGTAAGAAATAAACAAAGGGTAGTGGATTTAGATACAAATGTAGATGTGGAGATGAAATTCGTCTGCAAAATTAATGATAAGCAAGTTATTTATAAATGTATTGAAGAAGAAAGAGTCTAAACAGTTTATAAAAGAGTAGTTGGGAAAAAGAAATTGTTAAAATTGGATATTTGAATATGCAAGGTAGTAGGAGACCAGAAAAGTGGCTGCAATTAAACAAAGCTACTAAAAATGAAGATCTTGGGGTACTAGCAGTAATGGAAACACATCTAAAAGAAGAAGAACCTATACTGGAACACTTGGTATGGCAGGGTATAAATAGAAAAGAAAAAGGGGTGATGGTATAGATCTTATATCAAAAAAATATTTAAATGTTGTTAAATGTCTAGAACATTTGTGGTTTGAGATAAGGTTAGGAAGACAAAAATGGATGGTGACTATAGTGTATAATAGCTACTGGAGATAGTCAAACTATAGAGTGGAACAGTAGCATATATGAATGCCTAGTTAAGTATATTCAGAGTTTCAAAAAAAGGTGAAGAGAATAAAGTTATAAAGGATATGAATGGACATATTGAAGAAATTGATGATGTAGATAACAAGAATGGACCGCTTTTGAAATTTTTTTGTCAGAAAATGAACAAGATGCAGTGGGTTAGTTTTAAAATTTCAAGCTACTATCCACCTAAAAAGTATGTGTGAACAGAGATACAATGATGTTGTCATGTGCGAACATGTTCTGTGCACCTATCTGTTTAGAAAGGAATGTGGTTAGAAGGCTCAAAACATTATTTGAGTGCAATGAGATTAGTTTACAGTTGGTGGTGCAATGAATTTACATTAATTTTTTGAATTACAACTTTTGGGATCTTTGTATGTTTCAGTGAAATATTTTCAAGATTATAAGATAGTAAAAGTGATGTCTGTACACATCTTTGCTATAGTTTGTTTAATAGTGTGTTTTATTTTTATTTTCTTTACTGCATTTACTTTAACCAGGTTTTTAATTACAACCTGTTGGACTTTTGTGGTTTTTTATCATTTAATAAATAAAAAAATATATATAAATATAGAACACTATAACTTAGAGTCAGCCATATTGTTTGTACCATGTGATGAAAGTCTTTAAGAATGGATAATTTAAAATAAAATAAATAACAAACTTTCCAGCAGAAAAATACATAAGTATCCTTATTTATTAAAAATTATTAATTCTATAAATATTATTTTTACCTCTTTTTCTGTATTAATTATAATATATTAATAAATGCTTAAATATCTAAACATAAAATGCTTACATTGGTTTAAATCTTTTTAGTCTAGCTAAGCATTGTTGATATTTTGAGTATCGTAATCATAAACATTATGAATTAATTCAGCTAAAATTTGATATTATCTATATTTGTTTATTGTTTGGTGGATTTGCCAAAAATTAAATTTATTGTTTTTATCCAAATCTAAGTAAAGTTGTTAGAGAGGGCCCTTTTTAGATAGAGTAATGCTAGATTCTTTTTTTATTTAATGCACACCTGTTTTTGGCTATAGTTCTAGCCTCCTTAAAACTTTCTTTTTCTGTCATTTGTCTTGGTTCATACAATATTGGCTATCACATAAGCATTTTTAAAGTGCATCTGTTGAAGGTTTTAGCCATTCACATTATTATTATATCATATGCTTGTGCTTAATAAATTTATTATATTTACATTTGTTACTATCATTTCATTAGATTTGAAAATTGCTTCATAGTAAATCAAAAGATTTCATGTTATTTATTGATATATAATATTTAGGGAATTAAAGGTGAAGGTGTTTTAAGCTTCATGCTCTTTGCTTGGAATGCTTGAGTCTGGCTTATTTATATATAAATTTAAGTAGATAAGAAGGTGGATTCCATCTTTTTCTCATAGTTCTGGCTTGTGTTTTTGAATTGAGAGTTCCATGTGCAGTCATTATTACATCTGATTGGCTGCCACATAAGCATTTTTAAAGTGCATCTGTCGACGGCTTTAGCCTTTCACATTATTATAATATCTTCTTTAGAGGAATAAAATTTGTATCCTGACTGCAGCACATGCTCTAAGAATATTGAAGAGTTTTTATTGTTTCTTGCAGTACAATATCTGCCTTAGAGAGATCAAATTCATAGTCCGACTATAGCTCATGCATTAATAAAATGAGCTATAGTCAGGCCACAAATTTGATCTCTCTAAAACAGATATTGCATGCATCAAGAGAGATGACAGAATGTGAAAGGTTAAGGAGATATGGACTATAGTCAAAAACAAGTACACATTAAATAAAAAAGTATCTAACATCCCTTTATCTAAAAAATCACTCTTTAATAACATTTTCATAGATTTGAATAAAAAAACAATAAAGTATTTAATTTTTTGCAAATCCGACAAACAATAAACAAATACAGATAAGATCAAATTTTAGCTAAATTAATTCATAAAGCTATGATTATGGATTCTCCAAGTATCAAAGTGCTTAACTAAAATAAAGATTTAAACCAATGTAAATCTTTTCTGCTTAAATGTTTAAACATTTATTAATATATTAATAACTATTAAATAACATAATATTTTGTTAATCCTACTTAAAACTATTATATTAAAATAAATATTAGTTTATAAGAAAGAGTAATTATAAATGGGATTATTGCTTTTGCAAATATTCAAATGGAAAATTAAAAATCTTTACAAAAAGAAACTAAAAAAATTTCAAAATAGAATATATATATATATAAATCCAAAAAACTTAAAATATTGCAGATTATATTTACATATATCTAATAGTAAAACATCTTTTTAAATAAAATCTATTACAAGTCAAAAAGATTCTCCATTAAGAGGCATAAAAGATAGTAATCATTAGGGTAATCATTATAGAGTGGTGAGGATTTCAGTAGTCTTTGGACTTCGTTTTACATTCTAAATAAAAATTGATGGATTCTTAATTACTGACCAATCTTAGATATTGAGACAATTTGGCTGTATTTTAATTACCTGAAGAAGAAATCCTATAATTCTTTTAATTAACTTGGATTCAGTTTGAATCCTAGGTTATGGGCATGACAAATGGACATACTATCTCTGGATTATGAAACCTTCCAAGATATGTAATACATCATGGGAATGATAACTTTCCCCCTGCTATTATATTAATACACTGCATTTATTATGGAGAATGTGTCTTGCAAATTTAAAATGAAACCTTTTACATTTGCTTTTCTAGTTTTCATAAAAATAGTAATCTCATCAAATAAAATTAATGAATTTATTTTTACGTTTTCAAGGTAAATTCTGAAAATAAAAAGAAATATAATAATATAAACGGGGATGGGGGGGGGGAGGGCATATTTATAATTTCTATAATAACATATTGTTAGAACATTGCATTAATTGATATATTTGTGTGTATGTTTGTTTATGTACATGCAAGTATTTTAATAATATAAAACACTCATAATAAATTATAACTCTACATATTAAAATGTTGAAATCACATTTGATGAAAGGGTGTCAAACCGATTTAAAATATTAATGATGATGATGATTTAGTTTTGATAATAGTATTACGTTACCGAATTATTCCATCTAACTTTGAACAAAAATCTTAATTTACATTTACACGCACATTCATATATGTATATACATACACACACATACATATATAACCTAGTTTTATATATAGCACAATAACTAAATTTATATTAAATTGTGTGCAACTTTAGAAAATATGTTAGCAAGTAATATATAAAAATCTAATTTAAATTTCAGTATAAAAATTTTTACATTTAAAAATCATGTCATTTATTTTTTTTATTTTCATTCATAAAATATAGTTTTATTTCAAAGATATCAAACTTATAGTGTCAAAATCGCCGTTATAAAGGCCAATCTGTACCGTCTTCTATTTTTGATAAACCAATCATTTTTTTAAAATCGGATATAGAATATTAACTATTCTTTAGAAATCTTATGAAGCATAGTTATAAAATAAAATCTTAATTATATGTTTTGTGATTAACACGTGTAAATGAATAGCATTGTTAACGCATGGTAGATGAGTTTTCTGAAAAGACCTTATTACTTACATATTCATATGAATATATTTTTCTCTTCTACATATGTCAATTTCATTTCTTCCCCCGAGTAGAAATTGATTATGAATATTTTTATGTTTGAAACTGTAATCAACGTTTTATATAAAAAAAAATATTTCATTTTTTTTTAAAAAAAAAAAATATTATTTAACTATAAACAGGAATTAACTTAAAAGTAAATTATTTACTCGTGTTAAGCTAATAAAACCTCTGTTTTTTTTGCGGCCTATTCGATTTGTACTTTTAAAATCGAAAAATAAATAAAGGTTCTCAAGCTAATCTATTGAAGTGTAAAAGTTCTTAAAAACAGATGGGTTTTTTAATGATTGACAATGTTAATGGACATGTTCATGTCCAAGCCTATATTGATATATAGAGTATTCAGAAGGCCTATTGATAAAGTGAATAACACAGATGGGTCTTGCATTAACCAGGGCAAATCCGCCACTTCTTATTCAGATGCGGGTAGTTGTAGTAACCAAATAATTTACATAAACATGTAGCTTGTCAAGGTAGTGGTAAAATGTTCTTTATAAAATCAGGAAAAAAAGAAAATAAAATGAATGACATTAATTGATAGACTTGTGATAGCTGCTTTAAAAGAATGACGTTTTTCATATGTTTGAAACCGGCCCACTTTTAAGACACGAAGTATTTTAACTTAACAGTCAGTACTTGAATGTTCAAATTTCTCTGACATTAAATTAAAAACTATTCTTTTATATTCTTGTCATAAGAGATCATAAGAGATCTAATTAAATATAAGTAGAAAAAAAAAATAAATAAATTTTAACTAACCGCGGATGAATTTTAAGTAAGATGACAGCTTTTATGTTTTCTCAAGTAATTTTATTTTACAAAGCCTATTAAAAACGTTACATCTTTTTTTTCATTATTATATTTTTTTTTATGAAAAGAAAATTGAAAATAGTTTTAAATGCTTTCAATGAGTTTTGTAAATATATATATTTGCAGTTCTGGTAAAATAGTATAAACAATTAAGTGGAAAGTATTTAAACACACACATGTAGATATTAAATAAATATTTTGAACTCTATAGAATTTAGTATTTTATGTGTTTATTAAAAGTCAATGAAAAAAAGCATCATTCTTTAGTACTTACTTTAACAAATCATTCTTTACTACTTGCTTTAAAAAATCAGATCTAATTGCTCCGAAGGTCGTAGGTTCGATCCTGGAATTATTAGAATGTTATCGTATCATTATGATTTTTATATGAAGGTTAATACTAATGATAATGATGATGATAATAATAGTAATAATGATGTTGATAATGAAAATAATGATTCGTTTCAAAAAAAAGGTCACGTGTTTCTTGAACATCAAGATGAATGAGTATAAGAGTTCTATTCATTTGACCCAAGTGATATATATATATAATTAATCTATTCATTTATTTTACTGAACGTTTACTATAGTAAATAGAGGGATATGAACCCAGGATTTTTAATCTATTTATCCTCCACACCTTCTCAAACATACACACGACCACATACATGGTATTTCAATAAAATCGCAGTCGAATTGTTAGAAGGGTAAGAAGTTGAAGTTTTCCCATTAAAGTTTAAGGAATTGCTATCTTAATACAAGCTTAGCACTGATTGTATATTTGTGTGAGAGATTATGATCAGACCCAACTGATGAGTGCTAGTTCTGCATGATATATATATATATATATATGATCACAGATGGAGCTCTACCATTAGCCCACTCAAGCTTGTTCTCAATAAATGCTGAGAGAGAATCGAAAATTCAATATCTCTTTCAAATTGTCCCCAACCTTTAAACCATGGTTTCATGCTAATTGGCAATCATCATTAAAGGGTAGGGGGACTAGAAACTAGATCTAAATCCCCAACTCTACTGAACAGCACTTATGTAAACTGTTTCTATCAGTTTGAAAGCACAAAATTTTTTAGATATGTAAATATCTTAAAATCCAGCTAAACAAACTATATAGCTATATGGGTCTGAATTCAGTTCAGTTTCACCACATAGTTAAAAGGTTCTACAATCGATATCATTGCTAAAACCTTCTAAAGTACATTTATGATAAACAAAAACAAGTTAAAAACTTTTTAACCTGCCTATAGCTTGCATTTTATGATCACAGATGGAGCTCTACCAATAAATGCTGAGAGAGTATATATATATATATATATATATATATATATATATATATTGTGCCCTTATCTATAGGTCATAATAAGGTAGAATGGTCAATTGCTAAAAAATTTAAAATTTTAAAATATGTTTGTGTAATATATTGATAATTGTAGGATCGATTAGATCTTATAGTACAATTTAAGGCTGAAAATACCTGGTATATAAAAGTGTAATGGATTATTTAGAAAAAACAGTTAAATAAAGCTTAATTATATTCTTGCTTATCGTTGTAAAAGCTGGCCATATAAAATAACACAGCTATAAATAGTTAAAAGTATATTAACAATCCAATTGTAATGTTTTAAAACTAATAAATTAAATAAATGCTATATGTAGTGTTATAATTATATTTAATAGTCAAAATTAATAGAGTATATTTTAAAATAAACTTTAGGATGGTGAGAATTATATTTAGTTCTACATTTTAAATTATTTTCCAAAATTTTTATAAAATATATCAGTTTTGGTAATTTAGACCGAGACGTAAATTAAAAAAATCATCTGATAAAGTTAGTAATCATGTGACTGTATATTATATACCTTCACACACACGCTTGTTAGAATATAATAATAAAGTTTGTGAATTATAAAACTAAATATAATTGCTATCGATCGTTAAAGTAAAAGTTGAAATATTAAATGTTATTTTAATAATTGTTTTAAAATTTAAATGATTTTGATAAAATTATAATTGAGTTAAAAATACTATTCTAAGTAATATTTTAAATCATTACGTCATAAATTTTTTATTTTAAAAAGGTTTAATCTATTATAAAACTAAAATGTGTAAATTTGTTCGCGCTAAAAAAGTCATTAACCAATCAACGGAGGTATTTTAGCAGACAAAATATAAGAATTAGATGGAGCGGGAGAAAGTAATGTGTAAGTGAAGGAGGGAGTAACATATTTTTTAGCTGTATAATATCGTAAGCTAGAAAAGTAATATAATTTTAAAATTTTGTATTTGTTTTAAAAGTTTTTTAAAATATAATATTTTGAACTACCTTTACATGGAGGGCTAATTTTAAAAGTTTTCTTACCAGATAATTTTATTCAAGTTTAGCCAAAACCTTGCAGTAAAAATGGAAATACTACAGAAAACAGTATATAGAAGTTATGATAAAGGAAAAATATTTGTAAAGTGCCTTGATACAGCTTTATTTATGCTCAACCAGAAACTTATTATTGTAACTCAGAGGAATATAATTTGGACGCTATACGGAAAACTTAAAAGAGAAGTTACTTGCCATCAGGAAAATTATGACGCACAAATTTATAAGGCTACTCTGAAGTTATTTTATTCTTCTCTATGGAAAAATTAAGATACGTATATCATAAAGAAAAATTATATAAAAGTTATAACAGAGAAAGAATGTTTGTCTTTTTAAAGGAAACATTACAAAGTATATAGTTACCAGAACTTTAAAAGAAAGGAAAAATTACCGAATAATGATATGAAAGAGTCATTATTTTTTAAAAAAAAGGGAAAAAAAAAACTTTATCTAAGAAGAATTAAAATATTATAAAGTGTTCATTATAAAAGCGCTTAATAAAGATAGAGATTAGGAAATGGAAATTTAAATTACTTAATGAAAATGGATCCATGGAGACAGAAAAATTTACTAAATATTTAAATCAAAGTACTGAGAAGATGCATCGTAAAAGTCGCGCGGGGGAAAATATTAGCAGAAAATATTAGAAGAGAATATGTAGACGTTTTCTTTACGGGATTAACTGATATCATAATTAATAATTGTATTAAATATTATAAAAAACCAAGGATTGTCATCTATGAATATTTATTAAACAGAGCAATAATTGTTTTGCCTTAAAATGAAAAGAAAGAAATTAAGTGACTGAAGAAGAAATAATAAACATTTTTTTTTTAGCTTTAATATGAACGGTTTTCAAGAAAGTTTGATAAAGAAGTACAGTAAATATAGTTTAAATATTTTTTACTAATTTATTTTAAAATATAAAATGTTATGTGAGATTAGGGAAAACATATAAACATAAATTTAGTAATATTAAAATTTAAATATAATAGCTTGATAAAATTATAGAAATAGTGTTTAAAATAAAGTGTATGGATGTGAATCTTATATCTACAAGGATCAAATGGATGGTGAAGCCTACGGAACGCGATCGAGGAGATAAAGGTCATTTGGTAATTTTAATAGTTGTTTATAATGCATAATGTATTTTTTTAGATCATCTATTGACCTAAGAATGAAGTGTGAAAGTTTAAATTATATGTAACATTTTATACAACATTTTTAACATATTATGAGATAGGAGTAATTCGGAATATATGAATAATTTATTTAAAGTATATTAATAATATAATTTAACAGAACAATTGTGTGATTCTTTTGAACTTTCATGTGATAAAGTATTCAGATATTCAAATAGTTTGTATATGATTAAATAACAGAGGAAAGTAGTAAAAAGATTTTCTTATAGAACAGTGGAATAGTTTTAAAATAAATGAATTTTATTATTGTTAGTAATGCAGATATGTATTTGTCGATGTACAGTATAGAAAAAATCTTGAGAAATAAGATCGGATAGTGACTTGGAAGTACTAGTGGAGAGGAAACCAAGATGATGTTTTTTTTAAGAAATAGGAAAAATAAAGGATTTGGATCATATTTAGTTTTGTGTGATTTCAGTATAGTTAACTAAGCCCTATGACTGAACACATATAGTTTGGACAGTGTTTTTGCATATCTTTAAACTTTGATGTTATAATAAAGCTGAAGAAATAGCTTTAACATCATTCCTATAATAGAGGTTGGTAGACAGATAAAGGTCACTCCTCTATAGTGTCTTTTAATTCACTGTGCCATGATTGTCAAGATATATGACGAGTAATATTCTAGTTGTATTTTGATCCTATGCATCTATCTTCGCTATCCTTATTTTGTGAATCTGCATCGGTCAGAAAGATATTTTCAAAGAAATAATGAATAAAATAGAACTGAAGATATGTTATCGTTTATGTAAGAATAGTTTATTTGCTGGAATGTATAGAATTGTGTAACTTTAAAATTGAAAGTCCAAAATATCATAAAGAGAAAAAGAATCATATAATACATTGTAAAGTTAATTCAGAAATGAATATAAGATTTTGAAAAGAAATCTAAACCAAGTATTTTAAAAGTGATAATAAAATTTGAATGAATTTTTTTTAATAATATTTAGAAAATAAGTATTGCATATTTATTAAGAAAATAGTCCAATAATGTACAATAAACATATACTTGTGCATGGTATATTAATAGTTGTAATTATATCATCCGAAGTAAGGCTTGAATGAGAATATTAGGATTAATAAACATCGGATAATGAACAATAAAAAACCTAATACCTAATGTAGAACAATGTTTTGACTTTGTAAGATTCCATACAACTAATATAAAACTAAAATTTGTTATTTTATAGAATTTTACTACGAATGTAAATTTTGTAAAAAATATAATTTTAATAATATTAGGGATGCAAAGTGTTAGTGATAATCATATAAGAAATGCATTTTGTAATAAGCTAACCATAATAATAAATCAAGTAATAATACTGTATTTTCTTAAGTGTTAAAAAATAAGATTTAACTAGGAAAAGAAAAATTTGATTTCATTTTATAAACTAATAAACTAAGTTGAGATATGAGAGTAAGGGATATCCAATGTATATAGTGTAAAAATATTGTTAATTTATTTATGTTGTTAATAAACTTTGTTTTAAATTTGTTCTAAAGTTTTTGTGTCCGAGTTGTTATTTCTCCACATGGATGCATGAAATCACGATACATTTATAATTGAAACAGACATATAAATTTTGCACAAAAGGTAAACATAAAAGTGTTATAATAATTTTGAGAATTTATTGGTATGTTAAAATTAAAAGATCATAATTTTATATTATTTATTGGTCATAAGTCGGTTGCACAATATTACATTAAATTATATGCTAATGTTGCCACACGTATTCTGTTGTCAGATTAATAAATACGTACATGGTAGTATTTATTTATTTCATTTAGGAAGAAATAAGATTATATTATATTATTATTGTTATTATTATTTTTATTATTGTTAGTTGCTGTGTAGTAGATTATGACATAAAATTCCCTTTTCATATTTTACTACATAATTTTAAATCAGTTAGAATACAATTTATGAACCTGAGATTTTATTTATTTTACTTCATTTTATTTAATTGAGCTAGATTTTGTTATAAAGAAGATTAAGATATGATTATTATTTTAATCGTAGTGAATAGAACTTAGAAAGTCGTAAGAATATATGAGTTAGTTATTTGGTATAGTAAAAAGGGGAATAGGTTCTTATGATTGAGGTATATTGTGGATAATGTCTCAATGTAGTCTATCTCGTCCCGTATTGTCACTCCATGTCTCATGAAAATAGTAAATATTTGTTAATTCATTTTAAAATTGAACCGTATTTGTATTTTAAAATTAGAGCTAGTAATCATTTTAATTAATGTTGAATATTTCATTTATTTATTTGTTAACTGAGCTAGAACCCGTAATATTAGTAATAAACAATATATTTTTGGGGTGAGAACACATGGGGGGAGGTTAGAATATATATATATATATATATATATATATATATATATATATATATATATATATATGACAGATCATTTATGTTGTTCATATCTATGTGACCATGTGTATCAATTGTTTGAGATGGAGTAGGGGATTAATTAATATAAACTAAAAGTCATAAATTCAAATCCCTCTATTTAATAAATATATGTATATATTCACTGCAAATTGATTCAACAATTATACTTTTCACTCCGCCAATTTATAATGCGATCAACATCTCAGAGCAAAAGTATTTGCTTTCTAATTAAAAAAGTCCTCAAAAGGAATTATTTTTAATTTAATATTTTTTAATAGTTTATATTAATCCCCTTTTGGTTTAAATATTTGCCTGATATTTTTAATACATAGTATTACTCAATCACTTAACCATATTTTATATATTAATGATCTGGCTGTCTTTCTTTTCTTCAAACTCTTATTTGTGCTGAAAGATTTTTCTATTAATTTCTCTATAAGTTTGATGAAGAAAACTGTCAACATAAAATTTCATCAATGGCAAACAAATTCTTTTCAAATCTCACTTCTACTCTTCTTGCAAATGTTATATTAATGTGTGGTAGAAAATATTTTTACAGCATATTATTGTAACATTTGCTTCTTGAGGTGTTCTGCACTAGAAGTGCATTTATATCAAGATTATTGTTGTTTGGTAGAATGTGCATTTATATTAAAAAAAATAATAATTAAAATTTAATTACAGAGTTTAATTTGTATTAATTCTGCCCTTCATAAGTTTTTGGGTTTACCAACACATTTATCTTCTTTACAAATAAACCAGATTAAAGACAGAATCATCTCATAGTTTCTGTCAAAAATATCATAGATTCATTATGAAGAGATTATTTTTATTCCCAAAGCTTCACCAAAGTCTTTTTTATTAAGGTGTTATTTTTCCAAAAAAATATTTACTATGCAGCAGTAATTAAAGTGACTATTTCATTCATTAAAAAAATAAAATCATTATGCATCAAATTAAGTTAGTTCAAAAGAGCAGTTACTGTAGTAAGTAAAAAATATGTGCCACCATTTTTTATCCAAAGAAGACAAAAAATTTTCAGAACTAATATCATCTTTGCTGACTATAAAAATATATTCCTGTAATTTTCAGAACTAATAATAATGTTCCATGATTATAAAAAATATATTCCTGTGCTTCCAATCAACACTTCTAAAGTGATTTAATTGAAACTATCATATAAATATATGACCTATGATGATATTCTTTTTAAAACAGCATATTATTGGTCCAAATGAAATATTCCTTTTACACTGTGGATGAAAATTACAACATTCAGAAATACAGATATTAGCATATGGAGGCTAACTACTTGGATTTTTCTAATTATAAGCAATCCCAAAGCTTTAACTACAAATACTTTCTTGGTTAACCTAACCAAATGTTTGTTGCAAACATAGACATACTATGGCCACATGGTAAAGAAAAGAAATAGCTAGCTATTTCATTTTAGTACATCGTTTTAAAACAAATTGATAGCTTTTATCTATAGTCAACTCATTATTATTAAAACAATCCATTTTGAAAAGTAGAAGGAGTTTTTTTTTTTTTGCACATAAAACCTTTTGGTTTTTTTGGAAGTCACTTCATTCTTAACCTTTCTTAATGATTTCAGTTTACTTGAAGTTATCTTTACTGTCATCTAAATGTAAATGTGACTATGTGGAAATTAAATTACAGGTAAATTGGTATTGTTTTGATTTCACTTTTTATTTCTCATGATCCATTTATTATTTTAAAGTTATTATATCTGATGATGATCCAAAGATATATTTATCGATAAATATTGAGTGAAAAATAGATCGTCATAATCACCTTCATCATTTTCAGATATAAATATATTTCGGGATAAAGACCTTTCCAAGTTTAACCTAGTTTCTGTAATCCATCTCTTACATAGGTTCTTTATAGACTTATTGCAATGTCATGGAATCAATTTTGAATCAACTGTTCAAGTATTGTTTGCTTTTAATAAAAGCATTAATATTATAGATAAAATATTATGAATAAAAATATTAAATGTTTATATAAAAAAATTTTGAAAAATTTAGGTGGGTGGGATAGATTATCTAAATATATATATATATACTATGCTTGTTAGATTTTTAAATCGATCCTTGAGTCTGAGGTCACACTTTTTTTTAATGTTTTCAAAATAATTATATATTGTAAAAGTAGAGGTTTTTTTTTTTTTTTTTTACACAGAATAAATAATATGATTAAAATCTAAAAAAAGTAACCACATTGTTTTTTTTTTTAATTTTTTTTATAGATGTTATTTGCAATATTAAAAAAAAACTTCAAAAATTATTTTAATCCTTATATAGACATTATACATATATGTGTGTGCGTATATGTCAGAAAATATTGTAAAAAAAAAACAACAATTATATAATTTACGTGTGTGTGAGTTAGAGAGAGATCTACAAGAATTTAATTATTTTATGTATAGATCAATTATGATTTTGTAAATTAGAAAGCAATTTAAAATCTTTACAATAAATTTTGTAATAACTGAAACACACACGCTTATTATATACATACAGGCTTATTATATACCTGTATCAATATATGTAATATATATTATATATGAGCACAGACTTTCATACGACCCACCACTGTCCACTCTATCTCATAACACTGATACACTTGAACACATATATCTTGAAAAAACAAATAATCAATACACGTATTTCATGCTAAACCAACAATCACTAGTTGGTCCAGATTATCATCTCTACACATAAATGCAATAAGTACCCATATATATGTATTAAGATAGCCAATCTTCATACTTTAATGAACAGGCTTCAATCCCCTCTACACTCCAACTCTTCAACCATCCATCCAATTGAAAATCTGAAGATGAAAAGCTCAAAGGTCACCCTGAGGCTGAGATTCTCATCACACCCATGTTGACCTAAAGTCAATCTGATCCCTCATGTACAGGACATAATCCATTTAAAACATATACGAGGGATGGGTAGACATCTTTACTATGTAATAACTGAAAAACAGGCCTTTGAGGGTGGCCTTTGAGCATTCCATCTTCAGATTTTCAAGTGGATGGACAGTTGAAGTTTTGGAGTGTGGAGTGGATTGAAGCCTGTCCATTAAAGTATGAAGATTGGCTACCTTAATATATATCTAAGTACTTATTGCATATATGTGTAGAGATGGTAATCTGGACCAACTGATGATTGCTGATTTAGCATGAAATACATATATTGGTGATTATTTATCTTTTCAACATATATGTGTTTAAGTGTATCAGTGTTATGAGATAGATTGGAGAGTGGTAGTGGGTCGTATGAAAGTCTGTGTTCATATACCCTATATAATAAATTAAAAAAAAAAGTCAGCAATGCATACGCATATGCACTATTTTCTAATTAAATAAATTTAATTTGAAGTACATTTAAGTAAAAGGCAATATTTTATCAAAATATCTTAAGTGTTTTTCTCGTTTTTAATCACTATTAAATCTTCCACACAATTCACCTTTTTAAGCGTGACTGTAGTTGTGTTCATTCATGGTGCCAAACTATAAAAGTTGTAATCGCATTGTTAATTTATTTACTTTGGTTTTTTATATTCACGTGTGATAAATTGTCAGCATAGAAAAAAATAGAGAATCTACGCGACTATAAGTAAATAACTTTTAATCAGTAATGGCGGTAGTTTGGTATGAATTTAGGGTTTTGACATATTTTCTTTTGGTGTCTTAAGTTTGAAACAATGTGGATGGATAAGAAATATATATGTAACATAAATACTGCTGTTTTTTCTCTGCATATCTATTTGACGAACACAAATGTATTTAAATGCAAAAAAAAAAAAATTGTTTTGAAGATCATTTTTTATTTTAAAGTTATGTTTGCTTTTTCAAAATTTTAATTTTTTAGTCAAAGAATATAATGATGTATAGTGAAAGCAATACTAATGAATTCCCTTTGAACTTTAGATGAATGTTATGTAGAATGAAAAACAAATCTTATGAAAAACTAAATAAAGCAAAAAGCACTTAAATGAACACACTTTACAACTTTTTTCTAATTAGAAACAATAAAACAAACAAAGAAACAAACATGAGTGGACGTTAATTTGCAAAGCAAGTAGTATAAATGCTCTTTCATTTTCTCTTAAAACCATTCGTTGTTAAATTGATAGATTTATTTTTTAAAATAATAAATTATGCTTTTCGATTTAATGGCTTATATTTATGAAAATAATAATTATTTTTTTACTTAAATACATTTGATATATGAATCATAGGTCTAATCTAACATCTGTACTTAACTTACATATATATTTTTAGTACATGCGAGTTTTTAAATAAACCAAGATGGCAGTCCATATTTTTGATAAATCTACAGTTTGAGGGGTCTCCAAAAATGATTACAAAAATTTCCTGTTAGGAACTATCTTATTTCATATTTACATTTCATTTTTTATTACTGTTATTTTTAAAAAAGAAATCATTGTGGAAAAATTAATTACAATATTTACAATTTATTTTCTTTTTGGATTAACTTATTAACAGAAAAAAAAATCCAATATTTATACTTTATTCTTGTCAGCAACTGGCAACTTGCAATCATATCCTGACCATTAATGTGCAGTTTTCAGAAGGACAAAATCCTGTACATTTGGAAAGAGTCCTCTGCATCATGTTCTGTTATGGGAAGATTCAAAATTTTTATCATTATGACAATTTACCAAAAAAAAAAAAGGGAAACTGCTGACAAAAAGAAACATGCTGAATTAATTAAATTAGTTAATTGTGCTGGCGCCATATTGAATTTTTAAAAAAAAAAACTGACTTGAGACACAATTTTCACAATAACTTCAATTTTAATAATGTTAGAAAAAAGCCTTCTCATTGATAGAAAGTAGAAAAACAAAGGAAAACAATAAGGTTAAGACAAATAGTAATTACCATTTAAAAAAATAAGGAAAAAAGAAATTTCAACATCCAAAATAATTATTGCTTTATTGTTTATTCATAATTTCTAATTTATCATTAATTAAGTTTAAATTACATCTTCATTGATAATTTCTTTGTATTTCTTACAAAATTCTCAGTCAAACCATATATAATACTTCTTACCTGAGATAATCCATAGCTTCAGAATCTCCAAAACTAGTCACATAAGAATTCTTCATTTTTATCTTGTACCTCAAAAGTTAACAAATCTCAAAAGCATCTATAAGAAAAAGATTCAGCCTAATAAAAGATACATAACAAATGATTTCTAAAAGGTGGATATGCATTTGTCACCATAGGAATTCGCTTCTTGTCTATCTAAAACTAAAAATTGTAGGCAAAAATGAGTTTCATCTCTTCATTTTGTATTTTTGTGTACACCAGTGATGTTTATATTTTTTATGCACACCAGTGATGCTATCTTTTTGTATTTATTATCCCACAGAGATATAATTTATTTGAATATAGCTCATTTTCTAGCTATAGACTTGAAAATAATGTGATGCAAGATGTAGCAAAGCTATTGATTCCACAACATGAGTAGCAAGGCATAGGCAAGAATCAGAGTTTGATTCTTTGCTTGCATACAATTCCATGTATATACAAAACCATTCTGGCTATCATCATCACACACACACACACCATTTGAATTCTTTTTTATTATTTTTAGATGGTACTATGCTTAATAAATTTTCTGATTGCTCTATCAGCTGCAACCTCTTTGTACATTTGATAATCAGTCTTTAAAATCATTACTTGTTATAGAAACACAAACACGTAAGTACAAACACAAATACACTAATAAAAATATAAACTCATTAATAAATTATTATATCTTTTGAGAATCATTGTATCTATAAAATAAGGTTGCCTCAAACTTGGATCAGAGACCCAAAATTACATTGTACATAAACCACTGTTGTTATATTTGAATACAAATTTATATACTGTATAATAAAGAGCATAAATGATTTAATATTATATAATTTATAAACTATATAAACACACCAATACAATCACAAACATATTAATAAATTATAGCATTTAATAAATAATTAAAAAAAATTGAAAATATTCAAATAATTAAAAAATTAAAATTGAATACTTACAAACGATATTCCATGATTCATCAGCATATTTTAAATCCATTTTACTATTGAGTTTGGCCAATAAAGCAATTCTACCTTTGTTGTCTTTGTTTAATGTAATAAACTGACCAGAAAATAAAAAAATAAATGCACATATCAATAAAAATCTTAATAAGAAATTCAAATTTTAATTTCAACTTGTGATGCTCCATTTCAAAGATTGATTTAAGCAGCAATGAATGCTGGGATTTCTGTTGACATCATGCTTATAATTTTTGTGTAATTTAAAAAAGAAAACAAAATTTCAATGAATCAGCTGCTGCAAGTGACTGATATGCTACAACCGCACAACCCGTACCAAAATATGATAATGTTAAGAACATCTTGTCATTTCCCTCATTATAATTGCTGTATATTCAACTATGAAGCTAAGTGCCAACAATTATTATAAACTTATTAACTACAAGAAACCAACATTAATAAAGATTAAACAATATTTATTTACAAAGAATAGGATGATTATGTTAGGAGAATTGTTGAGTATTATAGTGGCAAGAAATGGGATAGAAGAATAGATGATTCATTAAAAAGTAGGGAATTGAAGAGTTGGAAAACTAATATGGAGAGTAAAAGGAATTTAAATATATATAGAAGTAAACTAAATATTGGAAAGCAAGGAAAGTAGTTTACTGTTTATAGCAACAAGGAATATACATGTAAGTGAAAAAAATGTGGATGATTTAATTTATAAGTTGTATAAGGAGTTAATTGAATATAAATGTCTGCAAACAGAAAAGATAATTTTGAAATTGTGAAAGTAAGAATATAAAGAAAGTGATTATACAGAAAGTGGATTCTTGGTTTTTATGCTGGGATTGGGAAAAGATAATAGAGATTTAGATATAAAGCCATGAAGTTGATAAGATTATGTTGTGGAAATGGGGTGGAGCAAGATAGAGAAGAATATGGGAAATAAAAAGGAAGGTGGCTAACAGGTTTCTCTGGACATGGTCGCTGAGAGATTCCTGACTCCAAAAAGTAGAAGCCACAGTGCATCACATCAGAAGAGAGTTAATCAATCACAGAAAGATTTAATTATCTATTTTTAGAATATATTGTGAGAAGTAATTGATTTTAAGCTAATTACTACTTTTTTTTGTATTATTGGACATGGTCACTGAGAGATTCCTGACTTCAAAAAAGTAGAAGCCACAGTGCATTGCATCAGAAGAGAGTTAATCAATCACAGAAAGATTTAACTATCTATTTTTAGAATATATTGTAAGAAGTAATTGATTTTAAGCTAATTACTACTTTTTCCTGTATTATTCCACAATGTTTTAAATGTCTAATTTTAGACTATCATCTAAGAGATAACTGATTTTAAGGTAATTACAACTTTTCCCTCATTGAACTCTTTAATTGTTTGATAAGATACAAATTGTCTTTTTCTTTATTTAACGTATATCTACTATTTTGTGCAGTTGCTAACATAAAGCTCTACATTATTTTATTTATTACTAATTGGGCCAAATGAGTTATCAGATTTTTTCAAACTCTAGATATTGTAATTGTTGTTTCAAAATTGAAATCTGATAATTAGTCATTATACAGGTATGTAAGAAATAAAATTTAATTTTTCAGTGATATAAACTTTAATTAAATTTAAAAATCAAATATACAATTTCGTAAATTAGAGAATGAGAATATATTACATTTAAGACAGTTCTTTTCATGCTTCCTCTATAAATTATATTTTATACAACTGATGATTGCTGGTTTAGCATGAAATACGTATATTGGTGATTATTTATATTTTCAACATGTTGTTGATCAGGTGGGTTAGCAATATGAGATGGCACGGAGTGTAGTGGATCGTGTGAAAGTCTGAGTTCGAATCCCGCATATATTACATATATCAATGCAGGTTTATGCCTGTACAATGTATTAATAATAATAAAACTAAATATTAATATATTTTGGTATGTAGGAAACCTGCTAATTTAAATAAAGTTTGTGGTAAAATAAAATTATTTTAAAAGTTAATTATTATTAAAAAACATTTTAAAAAATAATGAGAATTGTTTGAGAAATAATAATAAAAAACAACAACTTATGGTTATAGTTTTATAATTGTGATGTAAACAATTCCTACAATAAAGTTTAAAATTTAATACCTAAATCAATAAAATCAAATGTTACAGTGAATTCTACTGTCTTATTTATTTGCTTAAAAAAAAAAAAACAAATTTTAAAAAAGAACTGCTGGTAAGTCCAATTCTTTCTCTGCAGTTGTACATTTGACAATCATTACATATGTGGTTCATAGTTTGAGTCTGTTTACTTCTACATAGATTAGCTGTTGTCAAATCTTATTTTTGAAACAGATGATTACAATGGACATTAGTTTTCCTGAACCTGTTGATGAGATTTCAAATAAGTATACAGTATTAAAATCCAGCTGGCTTAAAAAAAGAAAATTCTCTAGAAATTTATAAGAATTCCATTTTCATGCTATATTTCTTCACTTGTAGTTTTTGATTCAATATCCAGAAAAAAAACCACTCTGGTTTAAAGATGAGATTTAGTTATGAAATTATATCTTGAGTATTCATATGCCTGATAAACTTAGCAGCTATATGTATGTTTTTATATTTTCTGGTAAATATTTATTCAGAAGATTAGTAGTGTGTTAACATTTTTCAAATGGAAGTGTAGTATTCATCAATAGGAATATGCTAGTGTTAGAAAACTGTTGACAAACTGCTTAAATTACAACTTCTAATAAGGCTAGCCTGTTTTTCAAGAAGGTTACACACAGTAATTATTTTAGATTTAACCTCAAATGAATCAGTAATGTAAGTTAGGCTATGAGTTAAAGTTATTTCAAATAGCATTGAGCTGAACTATCTTCCAGCCTATTATTGCAAAAATATATAATTACATTATGGAACATTTTCCCAATGTTTGTATGGACAATGTAAGTGAAGTGACTTCATTGGATAACCAATAAAACCTTGGTCTTTGCAAAGCATTTTCAATTATTTACTAAAAGGTTAACTAACCTGTTTCAGAAAAAGATGTCTTTCATGAAATCAAAGCAATTTGATGCACATAAATAAAGTTTTTACATTCTCATTCTGAAAAATCATTTATGAATATATTAAAATAGATTAGAGAAGTAGTTTGTGGTAGAATGTTTTGTAAATTTTTTTTATCTACCATAATTTGAACTATTTTTGGGTGGGGTATTTTATTAGGAATTTTAGAAACTTTTAGAAGGAGTGAGTTTTCCAAATAAAATCATAAGCTGTTTTATATCAATAAAGGTTTTTTTAATGTGAGTTGTTAAATATAAAATTTATTCATAGCAACTTCTTTCTTGTCTAAAGCAGTCTCTTTATATGACTCAATTTTTAAATAATTCTTGTTCATATGATTCTATTAAGTAGTTTATAGAAAGACACAATAATGCTAATGTGTGATCTTTTTTTAATTATAATTTCTGACTTTATTTGTTTTTAAGATTGTTTTAGATTTATCTTTTATGCCACAATAATTTTTGTATGAATACTGAATGGTTGGTCAATCAAGTGTGACAGCAAAATTTTTTAAAAACTCTGGAAATATATCTACTTCTGAAACTTTCATGATTTAACTAACAAGTTCACATTGTTAGTTGTAGCAGAATGAAATTAGGACAGTATTGAAAAGAAAAGCTTGCAATACCTATCTGATAATGCTTTCCCTTTTATCAATCCTGGTTTTAGAAATATATATGATCAACTGTATAATTAGCAATGATGGTAGTAGTTATTTCATAAATTCTTTTGCAACTATTAAATTCACATAAAAGCAATCTAACTTTTTGATTAGATCATGTAAAATTTAATTTCTCCATGATTTCTTCCCACTTTATTTTTCGCACAATCCAAAGATTTTATAAGTTTATCAGCAATTTCTGGATCTTTGGTTGCCAAAAGCAGTGCTAATTTTGTTTCAACCTGGAATGAACTGCTTTCAATATTTATGAGAGATGAGGTTTTTGGCACTTGTTGTTAATATGCAACACTTGCATATTGTGAGATTTGTTTTAGCTTTCTAAAAAGATAATGCTAGATATTTTGGTTGTTTTTCTGGCCAAATACTACTTATTCACTTAATTAAATTTTGATAGACATCTTTTCTAGTCACATTAGCTACTGTTTTAATATTTAACACATTTGAATCAAGAGTGTCTATATAGTTTATGTCAATTACTGCTTTACTTGACTTTAGTTTCTTAAGAACTCAAGATAACACATCTGCATATTTAATTAATTTTCTTTTCATATATTTCAAATCATATGTATATGCTGATAGAAAATTCTGCCATCATAACATGTGGAGGTTCTAATGTTCAGGTAGGAGTTTCAGATTACATAAGATCCCTAATACCTGATTTGTGATAAGTTACTACAGAAAAATTTCATTAATACAAAATATTGATGAAATTTTTTAAATTCCAAATATTATAACCAGTACTTCTTTATCTCATTGGTTATAATTTCTTTCAGCATTAGATAGTGATCTAAATGCTTAAGCTATTGGCCCTTCTCTGCTATATATTGGGTGGGTTAATGCAGCTCCCAATTTTATCACAGTAAAATGTAATTGAAATATTCTATTCTCTTTAAGATATCCATTATAATAGACTCCACTTTCATAAAAATCTCATTATGAAATACAGTGACTATGTATTCTAAGAGTTGATTTGTTGTTTTTTTTTATGGAGAAATGATCTAATATCAGTTCAGATCAACTTTTTGTTAAAAAAACATAAATCAGAGATTTAATAAAAGATAAGATTGTCTTTGTTGTCTATTTTTTTGAAATGGAAAAGCTACTATAAAACTTGAAATTCTTGTAAACACATAAAGTATAAAAATTATGGAAGAGGAGAGAAAAACAATTTTCACTGTGAAGTTTGTAAATGTTGCATATCTAGATGGTGAGTGCAAATTATTTGAACTATTTTCAATAGTAGCCATTCAGATGAAATAAAACATGCCACATTATACAATTTAAATCCAAAAAATTATAAAAAAAAAGATGCTTTACTATAATAATGATAACTTTTCTCATGCAATTACATCAATATTGTGTTTTTCACCTAATTTGCTGAGAATGTTTACTTTTGATTTTTTTATCCTCTCACTGTCAAATTGAAATAAAATTATTGTATTCTCTAGGTAGGATCACTTTATAGCACATCCACTTGGCAAATAAGATATTCTTTGGTTGTCAATACTATGTGATTTTTGTTGACAGTCTAGGAATTTGATCACTATAGACTTGCCATACCTACTCATGTATCATCAAAGTTTATTTAATAGCTTTTTTATATATATATATATTTATAATTTACAATTTTTAATATGCAATTTTTATCCGGAAGTTCAGTAAAGAGTCTAGCTTCTATGTGCAGGCAATTTTTTTAAACTTCCTAATGGATGGGTGGGCAATGGGAAGGCTGTCATCGCCATTAAATATCACACACATGCAGAAAACATTTTGACGCATTTTTCTCTGTTTTTTCAGCTTTTTTTTTTTTATCTTTTTATTTATACTTTTAAAAATTAACATGCAGTAAGTATTTTTTTTTTAATTTTCCAAGTCCATGCTTCATAATAAATTTAGTCATGAGGCAAAAATGGAATAAGAAAACTGAACACTAAAAAAAAAAAAAGATTTCTAAGCTAGAGAGTAATAAAACTATCAGAAATCTAATTGTAGAATATGATTTTTTTTTAAAAGAATGAAATTAAAATGCAAAGATTGTGAAGGGAGTTTTTGGACTGGAAAACAGTTCATGTTGTATTATCCTAGAATAAATGAAATGTTTAATATGATTAATCAAAAGTGAATATTAGGTCATAGTATCACCATAATCTTTTTATGCTTTTAAAAAGTTCAAATTTACATATATAATACAATGTCCTTGTCTTTCTCTAATCATCCAAGAGATTGGTGGAAAATATAATTTGTCATTCATCTCTCCATCATCATATATTCTATAAATCTATAAGACCATATCTTTTTAATTTTATTCATATATTTCATAGGTATATTTATTGCTGGCCTTTTCTCCACCATTTCTTTCAGCAACATGTCCATTATTAAGAATGTCTCATAAGGTGATTAACCATCCTGGTTTTTTTTTGAGTAATAATCCCCAAAATACATATAACATTTTTGATCAGATTCAATACTGCCTCATTTTTATTTCTAGTTGTTCATGGTATCTTTATTATGTATTCCAGAACCACATCACAAAAAATCTTCATTTATCTTTTTCATATTCAAGCAGTTTCCAAATTTGTGATTTATCTAATGCCACATTCCAGATGTAGCTCTTGATGAAATGTTTTTTTTAACAAAAATATTAATAATCCTTATTTATTGTTAAAGGCTCTTTATTTTTAAATTTCTGAAATATTTACAACTTGTGATATGTTCTAGCTCTTCTTTTTTTATCCATATTGTGTTCATCTGATTTCCATTTCTACAACATTTCATTACTTTTGTATTTTATCTATATTTTAGATAGAATTTCTATCATTATACTTTTCTCAAAACCTGAAGGCATTTCCCCTTTTTTATACATGCTGTGTAGTAATAAATAAATTGCTGTTTTATTTTCATCTCACAAATATTATAATATCTCATCTAGAATTCCATCTATTCTAATTGTTGGTCTTGATTTCCATTCCTCAAAGGTCTATTTAAAGTATGATTTCTAAATTGATCAGTCCAAGTCTATAATTTACTTAAGTCTTCTTCAACTACTGACTTATTCAGTCATTTTCTCCACATTACGTTTTTACATATTCATGATATTGTTTCAGAATTTAATCTTAATCAACCAATAATATATTTCTTTTGTTTTTGATTATGCTCAAAGACTTTTTTTTTTCTAAAACATATCCAAATAATTTTATATGCTTTTTATCATGTTTCTTCAAAATTCTACTTGTCATTATTTGCATTTTTAACCTCCCTAAGGTTCTTAAATATTTACTGTGTGTAGTCTTCCATAATTTTAAAATTTGAGATATCCATGGCTTATACGACATGTTTTTCTATTTTACAAATCATTTTTCTACTGCTTAAATACTTTTTTTAATATTATTTTTCACTTTCAATTACTACTATCCAATTTCTTACCAAAAGTAGAGAAGTCATTTTTTGTTCAGATTTAATGCTTTTTAACAATTATGATTTTTCTGTTACATGTGGTAGTTCAATATTCTAATTAGAAGGTGATCAGAGTGTTGTAGAATAATCATTGCAAAATTTAACCTGAAATTAGTTCTTTTTTTGTGAATCACATATGGCATTTTTATTTATTTAAAAATAAATTGATAATTTTATGATTTAGTGGCACTGCAAAGTGATGGATTTAAAAGCTAAAGATTTCCTGATGGAAAGTCAATCAATTAGTTCTGGTAATAATCATGTGACTTCCTGATTATAGTTATTTAGTTTTATACTAGGTAATTAATTTATTGTTCATTTATGTATAAAGAAATAATTAATTAAAAGTTAGCTTTTGTAAATTTTAGAAAAATACATTTCTGAATTTTTTTAAATTTTATTTATTTATCTGCAAATCTCGATAATTTATTTATGTCAAAAATAATTTATTTATTTATTTTTATTAATATTTAAATCAAAGCAGATATTTCCAAGATGTTTTCCATCTTTCATGAAGAATTTTTTTTCTGCTCATCACTGTGAAGTAAGTCATAAAATTAATATTTTTTGCATGCAAAAAAAGCAAATAATTAATATTTATTTATTTATGAATAAATTACACTGAGATTATTTTGTAATTTGACTTGTATAATGATTTGCAGATTATTCTATAATAAAACTGTGCAAAGTATTTTATATTTTTATTTCATAATTACAGTTTCATGATTTTTTTTCCCAAGATGGTAAACTACAAAATATTTATAGAATTATTTTTATATTTTTTCTCATTTCAATAAGAATTTGAATGTTATTATGTAAATGTAATTTTAAATAGAACAAAATGAACAACACTGATGAGTACATTTGACACTTAATATGCTTAAAGATGAATAAAAATCGAGACCTGTTTCAATCTTAGTATTCATTTTACTGTCAGCCATGTGATCTTCCACATAATAGTAAGCTGGTTTTCAGTTGTGAGGATAGTTAATAAATGTAGCAGTACAAAAGATTTAAAAAAGATTTATATAAAAGAAAAAATCATAAATAAAGTATTAATAATAATACTAAAAACCTCAACAACAACAACATCAATAATAATAATAATAATAATAATAATAATAATAATAATAATAATAATAATTATTATTATTATTATTATTATTATTATTATTATTATTATTATTATTATTATTATTATTATTATTATTATTATTATTATTCTGCCACTAGAGAGGGTGATTACCTTAGTTCTTCTGGTATTTTATAAAATGTTTTAGAAACTTTAAAATATTCTTTTTTAGAAGAAATCACTGATTGAATCATACAGATAGTATTTATATATATCATGGTAAGAAAATCAATTGTTCATTTTTCTCCGACTTTTATGTCCTACTTGTAATTTCAATTCAAAGTGATATAGGAGAAAATAGCTATGTTTAATGAAGTGGACTATCTTACATGAATGTAGCAAAATTCTCAACTATAATGCAAAATTTTGACAGAAATGGTGAACCAAACAAGAAAATATCTCTGCCAAAAACCACTAGAGATAGGACCAAAGCAAGATTTCATAGATCTACATTAGATGATTTCTTAAAACTAGACAAGCTGATTCAGATTTCTGAGTCCCATAATAACATTATCAAAGAGAACTGCTCTGATGAAACCCTTAATACTATTTTGGAAAAATTTAATGCTATTTTGTCTGAATTCTTTGCCTCAGTAAAGCATTTTTTATGGGTTAATCTCTAGTTATTGCTGTAACTGATATGAATTGTTTGCTGTACCATTTCCAAAGAAACTTCTGATTTGAAGTTTTAAGTTCTAATGACATGTGAAACACAATTTATAGAATTGCCAAGCATCCAAATTCTAGATATGTTATTCTTGAATTTCATAATGCTGAACAAAAAGATTGATTTAGAAAACATTTCAAAGTATAAGACAAGTATGCAATTATTGTAATTAATACAAACCGAGATAGATATATTACTGGTTTTCTAAAGAATGCTTATTTAGGTATAACATTGATGACTTTTGCAGTCTAATTGAGCCTTTCTGTATAGTGATTAGTCTTCAACTCATGTTACTAAAAAATACACCATTCCAGTATACAGTAACACATATAAATTTAAAGTGAAGCATCACAAAGACATTAATCCCAATGAAATTCCTTTTTTATTACAGATCAGGAAGCCATGCCTTTTTGTAAACATATGGCTTTAGACTACAATGCTTTCATTGTAAACAATGTGTCCACATTGTCAACACATGTGCTAATTTATTGTGTAAATATTATAATTGAATTGCTACACCAATCTATCAATGCTCAATAATAAACTCTGAAATAATAGAATCATCTAGAAAAAAAAAACATTAATATGGAAAAAAACAATTTGCCACCAGGGAGACATGAAGAATTTTCTGTTTTGAAAGGTAACAATATGTTAAAACGTAGTGAACCATTAGAGATCGATGGCATTTCTGACAAGAACCAATGATAAGCCTCCAGAATGAATGAGATGCCATTGTCATAAATAAAACCACAATTGAAATAATGGATAAAGCCTCAAAACCTAATAAATCCAAGACTGATAAGATTGCCAATAATCCCATAGAGAAATGAAAACTTGGGCACCCTGTTAAGGTGAAGCATGAGAGAAAGCCTCCCTCAGAAAAAAATTGCAGTAATAATGAAGAACTTACTACTTCTAATGAACTAATTAAGAAAGTTAAAATTTTACATGAAGAAATTCAAGAGTCTGAAATGGAAGATGTTGTCGTGGATGAACCAATTGAAGAAAATGAGATTAGTACGCTATGTCGTGTTTCAGATCTCGATTTAGGATCAGCTATACAACATGAAAAAATATCAGAAAACATTTAAATTTGTTGTAGAACTAGAGAAAAAAGCATTAGAATTTGCTAATGATATTCCTTTGATAAGATTTTTTTAAATAACAGAGTAAACTAATGTAGAGGGCTGTTTATTTAGTAAGATTATAGGTGTAAAATTATACACATACTTCTTTTGGATAGTTTTTTTTTTTTAGCATAAATAAGTGAAAGATACAGAGTTAGATATATAAATACAGAATAAGAAAAGGACAATCTAATATATATCACACTACAGAGCTTAATTTGAATATATTCCTGTTAAGTGTAAATCTTAAACATAATATATATATATATAGTTATACACTTTAAAAAAAAAAAAAATCTAAACTCACTTGAGCATGCCTATAAATATGGAGCAGCTGTAAAAAAGTAGAAAATAGAGAACGCCATTAGCTGCCCGAAGTCTAACCTGGATTTCATGGTAAATCTGAGGAGTTATTTTGAAAGAATCTTTAATGAAAATGAAGAAAAAAGTCTAATCATCAAACAATTTTAATGACAGGAAACTGGTAAAAGACAGTATAGTAATTTCTAAAGAAAAAAAAAAGGTTATAAATGGAATCTATTAATGCATACTACTAAGGGAAAATAATAGCTCCCATAAAAATCCTCACAATAAACTAATAAATGAATCCTGGCTACAAAACTTTATACAATGTAAGTTAAAAAAAAAAAAACCTTTTTATCGATTAAAGTATTAACAATTTTAAGTTTTATTTTATAACTTTTTAGAGTATATTAATTCTATAAAACTATATTAAATAATGCATAACATGTTTATATGATATATTAATGAATTGACTGATTATACAAAAAAGAGATTGTTTCATTAACAGAAAGATCATTATTTGCTGCTAAGCATATATATATTTTAGCAGCATTTAAAGTAGCAAAAATTCAAAATTCACTCCCATCTTTTTTTTTTTATATATATGATTAATTAACATTTTATTTTCCTTCAAAAAATAACAATAAAAAAGGTTTTCTCTTAATGTGGAAATTGTCAGTAAATATGCAAAGTTATGTAGATAATCATGATGTCATATTCTTTTTAAATGCATAAAATGTGCATGTGAGTAAACAATCTAACATGATATATCTAAGTGCGGGAAGTAATAAGTGGTAGTATAATTATTAGAATTTTAAATTAAACTAAAAGTTTATATTGTAATTTGATCATATCTTCTTGTATTTAAATTAATCACTGATTACATATCCTTGTATTTAAATTAATCCTCATATTAATTTCTGTGAGGAACTTATAGTCAAATGCAGTTGTTATGTCACTGTTGAATGGTTAAATACACTTTATATGGTGAATTTCTTCTTAGATTTGTTTTATAAATTTGAAGAACTAAGACAATTAAGTGCAGTTATTAAATTCTAGGTCATATCCAAAGAATCACCTCAGTTAATTAAGTTATTATTAAATTGGGATTAGGTCTAAAGTATCGACTCCCTAGAATTTTTATTGTAAGGATGCGTTTTTGCCATATTAATCCTATATTAGATATATGTGTGTGACTATTCTATGAAGCTTATAATAGAAATAAATGTATTGTATTTTTGAGTGCCATCCACAGATAATATTATATCCAGAGTGTATTAAAGCCAGGATTTATTCTATAGCAAGCGTCCAATTATAGAACCATGGAAATATTATGACACAAAATTGAAAGATTAATGTTTTAAAATTAATGAAAATAAACTTGGACACTTTACAAATAATTTTGATCATTTCATATTTGTTAATTAAATAATGAAACATAGGAATAATTGGCTTATTAAGGGAATCTTTACCATTAAATTATAATCATGAAAGTAATGAAATTTTAAATAATTTTTTTTTATAAATTTTTATAATATATTCAGTAAAGAAGCATATTTAAGATTTTTAAAAAACATATCTTGTGTGACAATTATGATACTTTGTAAATAATTATCGTTTTGTTACTTGTTTAAATAGAATGTGACCAACTTCTGTATATATAATGTTGACTGCCCTGTATTTTAATGCCATATTCATTTTATTAGAAATAGTTCATGTTCTATGTGATTTGGCCAGGTATTGCAAATAGTAGTTGTGTAGTGGTCAATATCATTGCATATTAAAAAAATATTTCCAAATCTTATTAAAATATATAATAAAGAACATGTGCTCATCTATTTCCTGAAAATACAGTCAGGTAGTGCTTGGTGTCTAAATCATTTAAATTAAATCAAGCTATAGCAGATGGATCATTTCAATATATATATATATATATATATATATATATATATATATATATATATATATATATATATATATATATATATATATTGAAAGTATGGAGCAATAAATTTTATCAATTCAACTCTGTCTTAATATTTCTTTTAGATTAATATATATTATAACAGTACAGAAAATAGGGCAGTTGATCAGAGAGAATCTAAAGTTGCAAATGTGCCACAATTGGGTCACCAATTGTAATAATACACCGTATTAGGGGTGAATTATGAGATTGAAAACTATCATCTCCACATAAACAAAATTTAAAATTAAATATCAAAGAAATGAGCATGAGAAATCAGCACAAATTTAATTGAAAGTTCACCAGCATTACACAAAAGTAATCTTCATTCATCATCTTGAATGATCAACAATAAAAAAAAAATCAACATTCAGTCTTGTGAATCACCATAGACCTGACTAATTATTTAGCCATTGCCAAACCTAGGACAGGAATACAAACAATACTTATCTAAATGCACATACTTAGGTGCTATTTCATCAAAGTGCAATAATAAGTCAAATAATGCTGAGATACTAAAAACATCCTGATCATCATCAAATCTCTGGCCACTTAGTACTATTAATGTACTGACTAATTATAATATAAATTTATAAAGAAGTAAAAATGAAATGTACAGCATAAATTTTAAAGGATGTCTCTTTTATGCCAACTAGGATCATCATTGTCTGGATGTCTATAACACTAAACATAGAACTCTACTTCTTATAACTGTTATGCACAAATCTAGCTCTGGAAGCAAGAACTCCATAAACTATTACTATGAGCAAAAGAAAAATAAATAAAGAAAGCAGCTTACTATAAATCACTTCAAATAATTCCTAGTTTTATCTTATTATAAGTAAATAGTTTTATTGGGATCACTAAAAATCCTAGAACATTAAGCTGTCATGAAATAATATGACACATTGAAATTTATAAAACAGGAATTGGATATAATAAAGCAATTAAGAGTAAAAAAGTATTTTTTAAAACAATTATTTAATAACTAATTGATTAACACTAAACACAGAAATGACATGATAGTATGAAATTTAAACATTCATTTCATCAAAAAATTATTTTCATAAAAATTGTAATCAATCAGTTGATTTTTATTCATAAATTAAATTTTAATTAATTAAATTGTTTCTTTAACATAACTAAGAGTTGGAAAACAACATGTTCAAAGTCAAAGATAACAATGTTTGATTTAGCTTAATTAAACTTATGTTAAGTTTTTAGGAAAAAAAATGAATGACAAAAAAAAAAAAATCTGTTTAAAAAAAAAAACATTAAAAAAAAAAATTTCCAAAAACAAAACTCATAATTTTAAGAAAAAATTGAAGAGATAAAAAAACATGTTTCACAATTTAAAAACATTAATAAAATAATTTAAATTATTAATTTTTACAAAACCAAAAATAAAATATTACTTTTATATAAGAAAAAATTTTTTTTTTAAATCATTAACTGAAATTCAGTGTCCACAAAAATACTTTTAACCCTGGTTTGATTCTTCTGAGGAGTCTTTCTTTCCAATTATAATTTCCAGTTGAATTTTCTTCTTGAATGCTTCTAGTCATGTGCATGGTTAATTAGTACTTTTCTTGGTTTATAATAATTCCAGATTAAAAAATAGCAAATTTTATCCATTTCTTTCCATTAAAAATTCCAGGAGAAACTAACACAGATTAGAAATTCCGGAACTTGGTTGAAACCAAGATTGCAGAGAGGTTCACTTCTTCCTATTTTTATTGCAGTGAAGGCAGGTTACATGGAGGATGATGATGTCTAGCTCTTAACTGAATTTTGCACATGGTTTTCATTGTAAAAACCATTTTTATGACTAAACTCATAGTATGCTAAAAGTTTGACTAAAACTGCTATTTTATGCAATAGCTTGGTTAATATTCTTGCTGGCAACAGCTTGATGAAGTTTTTTTTCTTTATTAGCTGGATTAAGACCTTATGGCTCTCTTCAATCACTTAGTTAGAAATATCTACTTCTTGCCAGACATTTGCATCTTCTGAATTATTCACAGCCCAGTTATTTTTTTACTTGAACAATCTTGACTACAAACCAATCACAATCTGTCTTTTACACCTGTAGAGGTCCCTACTATCGCATTTTACATGCATATTCTCGAGGTTACAGCCTCAGTAAATATTATGTAAACAACCAATTAGATAAATTTTAGCTATTTCCCTCCTTAATCATAGACATTGAGAAACAAGTCAAGAAGTTAAATTAACATCATAAAATTTCTGGCATTTTTTTGTAATTAAATTCTCTTTATTTAAAAATAAAAAAAATAGGATAATGAAATAATTACACTGATGTGATTTTCTGTAATGAAGAGAGATAAAGAGAAAACAACAACTCTAATTAAAGATAACATTTACAAAAGTATTAAAATATTAAAAATAAAACTTTATCTCTATTTTAAAGTTGGAATTAATATCTATTAAATAATTTATAAAATAGAAAAAATATTTTTCTTTTAGTCCATATTTATAGTTTAAATTTAAAATGTTTACATTCTTTTACAGTTTTCATTCTTTTCTATAATCATAATTTATTAAAATATCCCCATATTAAAATCATTATTATTTAACAAATTTAATGTTTGAGAAATTTCATACTATCACTTTGAGACTTAAAAATATTTAATTAATTGAAGACCCATTATTATTATAATAAAAAATATGCATAGAAAAATTAAATATATTCCCCATTAATTAAATAACCCTAAACTAAACCTGAGGAACATGCGGCCAACTATATAATTATTTTTATACAGCTATGCAGCTAACTGGTTACAATCTATATGAGGTAATACTTTTTAACAGATGTAATTGTTTAAATATTTAATTATGTATAAATAGCTATTACATTTTTATATTAGAAAAATCACATCAGATGTTAATAAACAATTATCAATGAAAACAATAAACTGTAAATTCTTTCAAAAATCAAAAGGGTACCTTTTCTAAATTCAATCTCTTGATGGTATATAGAGACTAAAGCAATAAAATATGCTACACTGATTAGTTAGGTGTTATAAATTAAGCATTTTTAACAGATGCAATTGTTTAAATATTAAAATATGTGAAAATATCAATTATAATTTGATATTAGAAAGATTACCATCAAACATTAGTAGACAGTTATGGCTATGATTTCCAAAGTCAGAGGTACTGCTCCCCAGTCGGCACTGAAGCCTTCTAGAGAGGGTGATAGTGGGTTCAGAAAAATTTGGGAGGTATTCTGGTGGTTTAGAAATTGGTGGCTCCTTATAGAAAAAAATAATAATATATATTTAAAAATTAATTATTTTCATGATTTTGTGATTGGATAATCCTTTAAAATTTAAATTCTGCATTTTAATTCATCTTATGCCCATTTGACACAATCCATTTTTTTTTATCAATTTTCTATTTCAATTATTTAATCATTGGAAAATTGACCATGTTTGACGAAAGTAGATGTTAAAATAGAACATGCAAATATGTGTGTGTAATAGGTTATGTTTACCATTGCAAATATATTTTTATTACATTTCAACCCAAAATATATATAAAATATATAAAAATCACTTTGCTAATTGATTTGTACAAAAATAAAGCCAATATTATATAATTTAATATTACAAGTAAAAATAATAATAGCAAGAAAGAACTAAAATCCTAAATTTGAGTTAGCCTAGTTAGTTAGTACCATCTTATATTGCTAGCTAAAGGGAAAATATAAAGCAAATATTCAAAACTTATCCTGTTTTCTGTGAATATGTTTTGTATGTTTGGTACTTATATCTGGTGTAATTATTTTACTTATTAATTATTATTTATAATTATTCAGACAATGTAATAGTTAGATGAATAAAATGTGCTTGCATGCAAAATAAAAAATTAAATGTGTCACACAAGATATTTTTTCCCTCATGTGTCATAGCATCAGCAGGGAAGTGAACCCGCTATCCCAGGACAACTGCTTGTAAAGCAGCCATTGCTGACCTCTTGACCACCAATGCTAGTACACACAGGATATTTTAACTTCAAAATACCAATGGTTTATGAATAATTTTATTTATTTTTTGTGTGTTTTTTCAACAATCATCAATCAAAATCCATACAAAGTGTAAAGTAAATTTTTTATTTTGTGAATATTATTGCAAATTTTATTATTTCATTATGTCTGAATTTAAAAAGAAATGTTGACAATACACTACTGAGAATTTGACATATGACTTTATTCAGTCTTCTATAAATCAATTATTATCTATATGTTTGATTTTCCAAAACATATTTTCACAGGAAGCAATGAAACCTTTTAGGCTGCAAAAGCATTTGACTAAAATGCATGCTAACAAAAAAGATAAAGAATTGTCCTGTTTTCATGTACTAGAAGAAAAATATTTTAAATGCTGAACTATATCAAAACATTTTGCATCTAGTAAATAATATAATGACAGATTTAAAGACATGCCAATTTTTTATTCAGCTCAATAAATTAACTTACCAAATAATGAAGCATTACTCCTATCATATATATTATTCATAAAAGAAGAAAATGTTTGTCAACAATTATTATTTACTAAAAGTTTGGAAGCAGATACAAAGGGAGAATACCATGAATAAGTTTTTTCAAGACAAATATATTCCTATTCATAGTATTTTATCTGCTGCTATAATAGTGCTCCAGCAATGACAGGATGCCACAAGGGTTTCATAGGGTATTTAAACAGCAATGCCAAATATACTCACTATATATTTTGTATATATTGTGTTCTTCATTGACAACACTTGCTTGCCAATAATATAAGTGAATGCCTGCATACATCAGTCCATTATATTATTAGAGCAGTCAACAACATTAGAAACAATTTATTCATTGACAAGTTGCTTAAGTCAACTTTGTAATGAAAACGATTAAAATTTTAATCATATGCTACTTCACACAAAAGGTATTTGTCAAAATCAATTTTACAATTTTTTTGATTCAATACTAGAGTTTATAGAGACCACAGATTGTGGGCCAACCTGATTACATCCATAAATGGCAGTGCTTATTTGACAGACCTCTATAAAATATTTAATGAGGTCAATCTACAATTACTATGTGATAAAGTGAATTTAATTAAAACAAAAAAATATTATTGCTGCATTTATGGAACAACTTCTTCTGTTCAAGTGGAATCTAGATTGAGGGGAATATAGTCACTTTTTAAATTTATCAGCAGGATCTCTCAAACAGGAAGATTTACTTATATACTGTGAACACTTGGAGGTACTCCATGCTAATTTCAATGAGTGATTCAAGAATATTCTAAACATGAATATACCAAATTGGGTTCTAGATCCTTTCTCACATGTAAACACAGCACAATCATCAAATTTAGAAGGGGAACATATAGAAACTCACAACAAATAAGAAATAAAAATAAAATTCAAAAATGTATATCAAGAGTTCTGACTTCAAAAATCAATACTGACACTATACCCTGGATTATGGTAAATAGTGCATAAATTTTTAATTGCATTTCCATCTTCTTATTTGGCTGAATGTGAATATAGCAAATTTACTATCTAAGAAAAGGAACCGATAGCATAGAAATGAGCATGGCAATTTATGTCTGTTTTTAAGCAAAGTTGAACTCGATATTAACAAACTTTTAAAAGTGCATCAGACTCATCTTCACATTAATTTGTTATTTTTTCTTTGTATTTTTACTTTATAAGTTTGAAACAAACAATTTTGTAATATATTTGATGTTTTAGTTATTACAATAAGATTCTTACTAATGTAATACAATCTCTCAATATGTATTCCAAATTTTTATATTTAAACCATTGTATGAAACTGTTCATAATGTTATTCAAGCATACAGTTTACAATCTTGACATATGGGCTATGTTTTAACAAAATTGGTATAGCAATAACTGTGTTCAAGATGAAACACATATTGGCCACTACTTTTTCAATAATTTAATGGCATAAGCAGTAATGTATCATTAGTTGCTATTTAAGACAAAAATATTGAATGAATTGAACATGAAAAAAGGTTATAATGGGGGGAGTGGCACTACAAAATGTATGTCTTGCAAAGTGGATAGTGACCTGAAAAAATTTGGAAACCTAGATTTAATTCATCCTTTGATCCAATTTTTACATGTTTGAATTCATTTGAGTCATACTCTGCTGATTCTTATGCATAGTTTCATTCATTTGATTCTTACTTTCATCCATTTTCTGTTGTGAATTTTCATTCATTTGACTCGTTGGGAGTCTGGTTTATGAGTGAGGGCTGTTGACAATTATTGCCGGCATCCAGAAATCCTACCAGGAGGGTACAGGGTCAAAGTTTCCAGTGCCGTTTCCACTCTCATGGGTTGCTGCACCCCTTAATGGATTGTTTCTTAGCAGTGCAGATCTATGCTTGTAACTCGTTTAACTCTTTTATGGATATAATTGTTATCGAGTGTCACCTTGTAATATTGAGCAATGTATTCACATCATGTAGCGGGTGATCAGTCACCTGCATTTTTTCCTTAATAAAAAAAAACAAAAAACTTTGATCTATTCTTTGCTCCATTCTTTGCATGTTTTCATTCATTCAAGTCATCATTCTCTGCAACATTTGACTAAATATTTCCATATTCAGCATGCCAAAAGGTTCTTGCTTTTCACCTTTTTTTATAGATTTATTTTTTGGAATTTGAATCTGAAGTTTCTTAAAGATTATCTCAGGGCTTTCTGGTTCTACTACTTCAACTTGTGGCTCGGGATTAACACTACCAATCTCCTTTTCTTGATCACTATCTTTTTCTCTATCTCCACTTAAATTTTTTTCCATTAATATACATAATTGAAATATTAATTAGTTTTCTCTCAAGAATGGAAACGAAATAAATTCTCTTTATTCTTTTTAATCAAAATTATCAACTAAAATTTTACTTTGCTATTTAATTTTAAAATTTCAAATTAAAACAAAATATATTTTATAATAAAGAAAAATATATGTAGCTCTACAATATTCAAACTTATATCTTTAAAAAAAAATTCATTAAATTTTATTAACTGCCTTAAAATAAGCAAATAGTTTACACTTTGTGGCTAATTGTTATAAATCAAAATATATAAAATGCGCTAACACGCACACAGCACACAAAGCTAAAAACAAATTAAAAAAATATATATTATTTTAATTTTAATATATATATATATATATATTTAATCAAATGGCTAAGTGCTTTCAAGGGTCAAAGCCCTCATATTCATAGGCGTTTTGTAAAAATGTAAGAAATTGATTAGGAACGCATTTTATTTTAAATTCATCAAATTGGGAAGCCAATATTTATATAAAAATACATTCTTCAATACCTCAAGAGACTTTTCTTCTATCTAATTAAAGATAAAACATAAATTATTAAAACCAATAAGTAAAATTTATCAGGTCTTAAACACTGGATAAGTCAATGTCTTAAATTTTTTTTTATATTTTTAAATATCTCAGTGCGCTTTATGTTATCAAGCTTTACACATTAACGTCAAATTAAAAACAAAAAAAAAACTAATAAATAAGAGTGTATCATATGAAAAACAAATGAGATATAAAAATATGCTAATATTAACTTTCACGGTATAACTTTATCTAAAACTTTAAAATTGAAATGCCAAATCTTAAACAAAAATACTATTTTTACCTCTCAAGTATGAGGTCATCATAGCACCAAAAGTTATTTGACAAAAATGATAAAAAAATACAAATAACTATCCTTTTCATCTCTCATGGTATAAGTTTATCAAAGCCCTATGAATTGGGTTGTCAAACTGATAAAAAGAAATTACTTTTCTATCTCAGGGTATACATTTTTCGAAGTGCCAATGAATTGGGTCACCAAAATGATAAAAAAATCTCTCTCTGTAAGGGATACATTGTTTGATACATAACTTTACTAGAACGCACTCCTAGATAATAAATCTAAACTTTCCAATAACCAATTGTAATTTAATATTGATAATTAATATAAGAAACTACCAAAGAAAGAAGTTAGGTTTACTAGTATAGTCACAATTACAAACAAATATTGGGAAATTATTAATTACGAAATGAAAGTATTCCAATTAATAATAAATCATAAAATAAAAGGCAAGTTTAATAGCATGAGTTACATTTGTGCACCTATTAATTTAGTCTATCAATTTTTGTATTTTATATAGTAATTAAAAAAAAACCAACAAAATAATTTATTATTAAACAAAATAATTTATTTAAAAAATATAATAACAAAAACGTAAATGTAATAGATACCAATATTTAAATTAATATATCAAAATCAATAAACACATGTACAGTCAACATTACAAGACATTGCCAAAACAAACCAGGTTATTCTAATATCAAAACCTAGTATCACAGTAACTTACACACTGAGGGGTACAAAATTAAGCAGTGGGTAAAATGCTTTTTATATAGAAGCTTAACTCTACTACCATATTCTAAGTAATGGTATAAAAATAACAATTATTCTAAAAATTTCATTTATAAAATATTTAAATATTAAAAGATGTGATATGTTGGACTATTTCCATTGTTTATGAGTGAATGTTGAATGTATAGAAAATTTTAAATTTTATTTAAACTTTCCAAATACAAACAACTTTTTAGTAATAACACACAAATAGACAATACACAACATTTTGAGTAGTATATTCTCCACTCTTCTTCAGGTATTCCTGGCCTATATGCACAGTGACAATATTCACTTAGAAGTTGCTCTTGCATCTTTAGCTTCTTGAATATTGAATTTAAGGCAAACACTCTACCAACTGATATATATATATATATATATATATATATATATATATATATATATATATATATATATATATATATATATATATATATATATATATATATATATATATAATACTTAACAAAACTTATGAATGCTGAATTTGCTTTATAATTTGCCAACCATGATATTTTTTAAATAAATTAGAGATTGAGATATAAGAGTTACTATCTCAATATATATATATATTGTAATAGTACTTATGTCATATACGTATAAAGAGAAAAAAAATTGCTACAAACATTGAGTGACAAATGTAATAGTATATAGTATCTAAATAAAGAAAGATAAAATTGTAATAGAAAATGTAATAGAAAATTTTACATTTTCTGTTTAAAGAAATGAAATTATCCTAATTATCAATAACCACAAATGAGACAGGAACTCCAATTGGGATATCAATGTAATACAACATGGTATATATACAAATAGAAATGAAATCACTCCAATAATTGTGGATTAATTGAAATGGACAATCTATTTCCACCATCATGTCTCTCAGGTTTTAATTAATTTTCATTCAAAAATAAGTATAACAAAATATAACTAATTCTAGCCATTGAATATGAATTACAATAAATCAGGTTATGATGTTTAGTTTTATTTGAACAAATTACTAATTTATAAAGTTACGGATAATAAATTATCTACACTATAGAAAATATATTACACATGAATGAATGTACTTTAATCACTACTTATATTGTTAATTCATTTATCTATAGAAAATAAACCTAGATACTACAGAGCATTGACTAAGGCATGTTAACTAGTTAATTTTCAGGGTTAATTTAACTAACAATTTGATTTGTTATTAAATATAAATTGGAACAAAAGGTATTTTATTGAATCCAATAAGATTATATGTGATTTAATATTACAATTACTGATGGATTATAAAAATAATCCACTAATATACAAGTTGATCCTTTAGTTGAATGGGTGAATTTGTCAACCAATTAATAACCAATGTACTAAAAAGAGAAAAAACAGATATTAATAAATTTCAAATGAAAACTCAAAGTCATTATTTTTATATAAAACAAATGATATAAGCTTTATTCCAAGATTGGAAATTTATATTTTTATAATAGCATAAATATATATGTGAAAAACATAAAAACTGTTTTGCTTTTCAAATGTTCATTTTTTAAAAATATAAATCAAATAACAGATTTACTGATAATAAATATAACTTGCAGTTTTATTTTACATAGGAATTGTATAAAACTGTTGTGAATTTAAATCAATAAACAAATAAATAAATAAATTGATATCTTGTTAAATTAATAATTTAGGTTATAGATGTATTTCTTTAAAGTTGGATCAACAAACAGGATAATACAGAAGACAATATCCAGAGCTTCCTTCCACTATTCTATAAGAATTTATTCACTTTACTTAATTTTAAACCATGTCTTTTATTAGGAACTTCAACTACTCGTGCTTCTTATTAATATAAGGCTTATATCCTAGCCTGTAAAGTTCAACATTTATTCCATAACTTTATTAACTTAGAGATTATTAAACATAGCACAATATATATAAAAATATCATATCATCTAAGCCCTTATGTATAAAAAAACATATATATGACAAGACAACTTGTAAATATAAGTGTGGAGATATTAATATATAACTTCAATATTTAATAATATAAATTAACCAAATCCTTTCAAAATTCATCTAATAATAATATAAGTAAAGTAATTGAAGAGTTAAGATAATTATTAAATATTGATATAATTTGTAAATATAAGTCTATAAAAATTTATATATTTATATACAACTCCTATGCAATTAAGTGTAATTTATTGTTTTCCAATCTAAATTGATATGTGACATTTATTATTTAATATATATGTATGTAAAATGCTAATCAAATATTTATATATATATATTTTTTATTTTTTTTTTTTTTATTTTTTATATATATATATATATATATATATATATATTACAATCATTATTTTACCTTGGTATTTAAGAATATATTTGCACAATTTAAGATATAAAATTTTTTAAAAAAAATAAATATATATATTAAAAATTGACTTTCATTATTATTAATAAGTTTAAACATACAAAAAAAACTTATAAGTTAGTTTCAAATATCACAAATGTATATACTTGTATAAAGATATATTTTAAAATGTTATAAAAAATAATAGATATATAAAATAAAATAAAAAATGACAAATTTTAATTACCATTTAATTTCTTTTAATGTCTCTTCATTTCCCAGTCCACTAATTATTTCAGGCATTTTTCTTTTGTTTTGTCCATCCCAGAGTAGATTGAAATAACTTTAAAATATGTATACATGTTATTAATAAATTTATAGATTTTTCTGTTATTGGAGTGATTGATTCCGGACATTCTCTTTATATTCAACTATAGATATAATTAAATTTGACTATAACTTAGGATCATTAAAAGAAACTTAAAGTTAATATATATAAAAGACAGGCAAAAGGGCTGAAATTGCCCAGGATAATAAAGTTTACTCAGCCAAACATTTTTGATATTATCTTGGTCCAGTAATTATTATATTGATATCCTAAAGAAGAATTTGGGGAATAGACAAAATAAAGCTATGACTTCTTTCTTCCTCTGTTTTATAAATTTATAATGGCAATTATGTTTTGGGTTGCCATAGTAATCTTTGTCCTATTGTTATAACTCATGCGCCAACTTAAAAATCCTTATTACTATTGATTGTTGATTTTAAAATATTTTTTTAAACACTAAAACAAAAATAATGTCAATAAAAAATATATATATTACATTGAAAAATTTATTTTTACAATCTACAAAATAAATAAATAACCCCAAATCATACCATTACATCTTTTATAATTTCAAAAATAAATAAATAAAAGTACAATCTAATTATAACTAGCAGTTTAAATGCTACTTTTGATAATTACTTATATACATACACACTCATGAATTTATATATATTCATTGCTATTAAAATCTCACCATCATAAAACAAAGCATATATCACAATAAATAAATAAAAACGAACCAAATAACAATGAAAACAATTAATAACAATAACAACCTATTTACAAATTCTTAAGTAAAAACTAAATCAAAGATATTTTTTTAAAACTATACTGGCACTTCAAAAGAAAGGGTGGATTTTCCATCCCTTACAATAACAATATATATATATGAGGGGGAATATTCAAAAGGATAAAATATCTTTTAAATAGGAGTAGTGCTGTCAACAGTCTCCTAATTATATATATATAAAAATAATACATAAATATTTTTTTTTGTTTTGGTTTGAGCTCTAGTTATAAATATCTATATCATATCCTCACAACCAATTTCCTAAGGTGCAGTCAATAAAACAATAAAATAAGTCCATTTATTATTTTATTGATAAAAGATTTCTGATATTCCATTGGCTGTCATGGTATCATTTACATATATTAACTAATTAGCTGTAGATTCCTGTGATTTAATATATATATGTGCAATTTTAGAACTTTTAATTTTATTAAATTTTTTTTATTGAAGTTGAAAAATCTGTTTGTTTGTTTATTTATTAATTCACTAGGTGGTGGGAAATATATATTTTGTAAGCATGTTTAAAAAAAAAAATTCCAATCAAAGTAAAAACGTTAAAACACTTTTCCAAACGTTAAAACACTTTTTACTTAAAACAATATTTCATATTTTTAATCACTTATATACACATATATTATTATGCACATGTACTAAATATGATATACATAAGGGGTATTACATTTTAACTTGTGGCAGAAATATCTAGTGACATATATGTATTTAGAAGGGATTTGAACCCAGACTTTTAATCTCTCTACATTCTTCCACTCCATCTCATACAACCAATATGAATGACCACACATATGTGAAAAAGCTAAACAATCTCCAATATATGTATCTCATGCTGAACCATTTGGTTCAGCTCATCATCTCCCACACATATGTAAATTCTGTGCTCAGTTTATATTAAGATAAAAAATTTTCAAACTTTAATGGAAACATAGAAGTGGAATGGGAAGAATACAAGCTGAATATATTTTCTACACTGAAATAATGTATATTGGAGATCGTTTATCTTTTTTACATGTATATGGGCATGTGTATTGGTTGTATAAGATGGAGTAGATGGATGTGGAGAGTTTGGTGGTTTGGGTCAAATCACTTCTAATTTTATTATGTTCAGTATAGCCAGTATATGTGTATTTAAATATTACATATATATTAATTTTTAGACACTTCTCCCTGTGTTTTTATTTAAAGTTAAATCTAAAAATCTCAATTATAGTTGAGGAAACAATTTTTTTTAGTGTTGTGCATTTAATATTAAAAAATTTTTAATCTCTATTATACTAATTGATGCAGGGACTTTAGCTGTCATATGATCTGAATAACAAACTATCCACTTACCTTTTTATTATATCTAAATATTGGATGTGTTGATATTATTTCCAAAGATATCAGATAATTTGCAGTTATGGAATAACATTTGTATTTTGGGATAATTGTTGTACCATTCTTTGCATTGGTATTTGTGATTTAGTTATTTATTTTTTGATTATTTTGCTTACTTGTCATTTAAAGCTTTATTATGTGTACACAAATATGAATTTGTTTAACAAATAATAAAAAAATATTGAATATGAAGGCATTAGGCATTAACCAATCAGAAATGTTTACCTCCTCATTAATATTCTGGTTCAGGTAAGAGTAACCCAATAACCACTTGGCTATTGGTTTAACTACTTAAATATGCTTGAATTTGCATAGAAAATTAGCATCCATGTAAAAATATCCACCATTGCTCTGACTTGAAGTCCTAACATGAAGACAATAGATTACCAAACTTTTACATATGTATATGTCAAAATTACTGTAAACTCAAAACTAAACCAACTAAAATATTATTAATCAAAACTACTAGTCAAACTGTTCTAATCTTTTTATCTACTCTTTTTTATAAGTCAGCTGAGAGGTGACAAAAACACATCAAAAATTGTTTTGAATTACGAACTGTTTTTCTGAACTCTCTTGGTTAAAAACAAATTTAATCTCTTCCAAAGCATCTTAATTAAAAGCTACACTTTGAAAATTTTATCAATGATTTTTAAAAATAGATAATAGAAATTTTTACAATTATCAAATCTATTAATACATGCTTGTTTTTTAATTTCAAAATCAGAATTCAATAAAAATATTTATCAGACCTTTTTAAATGTTTATTTTATAATAAAATTGTATTTTAAAACCAAAATTATTTAATCTTTTATTATGATGCTATTTTATTCTAGGAAATGAAGAAAAATATCTACAAAATTTTTGTCTGTGTTTATTTCTACTTTTCCTTTCAACTTTATATATAATTTGTGCACCCACATTATGTTATTGTGTGCCATGTAACCCAACCAGTTACAATATATATATATCTTACAATCTGTTATTTTATTTATACAAAAGTAACAATTTTATCTAGAAAATATACATATAAAAAAATTGCCCAGATGATTTCAACATTGATAAAGGGATGCACTAGCGAACTTAAATGTTTGTAGATCAAAACTCAACTGTTGATTTCAATGATTGAATATGATATGGATTCAATCGGAAGTAGCTATCTGTATGTTTTTATTGTTTCTAAACTAAGCTATCTGTATATTCTTATTTATCACACACACACATATATAATTGGTATAGTAAATTTCTTTAGGGTTTAATTTTGGTATGTTATTTAAAATATTATACTTGACACTAATGTATTTAAAAATATTTTCCAAAGTAAAATTGCTATTACATTTATAATAGCGTAGCACTTATATTCCTAATACTAGAATTAAATAAAATATTAAAGATACATATAATATGAAAGCTTTAATCTTAAGACCAAAATACATTTTTTTACTACCTTATGTATTGATTTTAAAATAGATTTTTTTTACCTTCCCAAGAAGTGGAATTAAAGAAAGTCAACACGTGGTTTTCAGCTTACCAAAACAAATACAGGAGATTTATAATGTCCAACATTTCCCCACCTTTGACCACATACTTTATTTAATTTTTGGATCATTTTACCAAGCGAATTGCCATTTGGATATTATTTAAATGCGGATTTAAATCTTGCTTTAACATTTTATTTTTTACAACGGTCATTTTATTAAGGGACCGGCTGTGTGAATTGTTACTAAAGCGGGTATTTTTTTTTTTTCATATTTATTTAGCTATAAAGCAACTTAATAATAATATTAAAAAAAAGAAACATAATCCATTATTGTTTATTTACTATTTACCATTAATTATTATTAAAACATATAAATTTTGCATTTGTATATTTATAGATAATAATAATTCGAATACGTGAATTAATACTTATATATATATTGTATATTATATTTTATTAAGATCTTCTATTTCATATATTCATAAGGCTATTAGTGTCTCTTTCTATAAAAAAATAAAGTCTAATATTAAATTAGTGACTAAAACATATTTGTATACACGCGCGAGAGTATGTGTGCGTTTCCTGTACTATTTATATATAAACACGCATGTGGGTGTCTGCAAAAAAGCTAAATATAATTGTGGTTTTAAATTTAATCAATATTTTAAAACGATACAAAACATTTGATTACTCGATTATTTTTGGTTGTAACCGCTATTAAAAAACAAAATAGGGGCATTAAATATATTCTTTGAAAAAATATTTGCTCTGAGTTTAATTTCAGTTAATAAGTTTAAGTGAAAACCATTTGTAAAGAAATATGTCTGATATTCTACGCAAACAAATACTGTTAGCTATCGTCTTTACCTATAATCTCTTACTCTGCGTCTTGCAAGTGGGACTGGTTGCGACTTTAACTTAGAGGATTTGTTTTCAAAACTCTCTCTAATGTATTTTCTTTTCTATAGATAGGATATTTTCCCCTCTGATGATTTCAGTTCATTTTTAATGATAAATAAACCATAATAAATTGCACCAAGATAGGCCCACCTGTCTATTTTTCTACAGCAGTTGGTGACTTGTTTTAAAAAAATATATATTTCAGATAAGCTTATAGTACATAAAAAAAAAATAAAAATATAAAGCTTGCTACTCAGATTATATTACAATAGCAATATTCTCCTTATTAAAAATCAGGCATATGTCTTTAAGTAAATAAAAAATAATAATTTTAATATTTTTATAAATTGAAATAGCATATATCTCATATTATTTTTAATATATTTCTTCTCCTCAAATAAATTACCCAGTTAAACTTTATTAAAAAAGTCATTATTTTATTAATCTGAATTATTTTTATTTTCGAGAAAACTTAAAAAAGAAATTAATTTATTTTTTAAATAGTTTTATAAAATGAAACATATTTGAATATAGAAAAAGAAATTACAAATTATAATAACATTGTATTTGCATTTTTACAATGAAATTACCTTTTCTGGCTAAATTGTTTCCATGTCTGCCTGTTTTAATATTGTTAAGATACCATTAAAGTTTATAATATAGCTCTAAATATCCAGATAGTATAATGAATTATGTTAAAAGAGTGGCAAGCATTAGAAACTATTTCTGATGATGATCAAATGTTGTCTCTTAAAACATATCAATATATTGCTTTATCATTCAATGTTTCTTTAGGCAAGAATACACATACACAAACTTCATTTACTAACAATATGAAATATACTTTTTATATAATGCTCACTAAATTACTATGCTTTCAGCCATTTTTAGGACATCTTCAGTAATGCAATGGTTAAATATTGATTGAACTACTGAAAATATTACATGTTATGTAGAGTATTTTTAATAGCTATAAATAATGGGGTAAAAGCATTCTTTAATATAAATTCAGAAAATATAAAGGTTGTCATTGATGAGCCACCATATCCCACTGGATGGCGCTCTTTTTGCGCTAAAACACATAAAAATGCCGTTTCCACAGCTGACATGTTCGAACCCACATTTTCTATAATACAACCTTTTTGTTGTACTACAGATTGCAGGCCGCTATATCACGTCACAGTACAGCATGTATGTTTATGCAGCAAATACATTTTCCCAATTCGCAGTTTATAAAAAGGTTACAGCTTGGGGAGAGGGTGTGTTTTTTTGAATTGGATGGAAATGTTATTTTCATTGGATTTTTTTTTATTTAAAGTATTGAAATGTTCAGATTTTGTAACAGACTTTTTATACCATAGTGTATTGAAGTTTTAAGTAGTAAATGTTGATGAGATATATGTATAAAGTGAATTGGAATTAGGTAACGCATCAAGTAACGTACTGTTCGTATCATTTCCACGAGACATTTTAAGATTGTATCATGTGTATATTTTTGAAATAAAAAAGAGTGTTAACACAAAAATATCCAATAAGGAAAGTACAATTGTACACTGTTTTTTTAAACGTCATAAAAAGCATACATTATAAACATTTTATATATATATTTGTCGTTGTTTAAAAAAGTTTTAGTTTCTATCTTTTCTCCAACTACTGTTAAACTTTGTTGAAAATAGTTTACGTTTATTGTTATCATTTATTTTATAGATATTAGTAAAAAAAAATATTTACAAAAATACAATTTTGATATTTTTTATTTTAACCGTAAACTTAACCCTAAAAGTAACCCTAAAAGTAACCCTAAACTAACCCTAAAACTAACCCTAAAGCTAACCCTAAAACTAATCCTAAACTAACCCTAAAACTAACCCTAAAACTAACCATAACAACTTTTACTTTTAGTTGTCATTCTATTTGAAATAAAAAATAGCGGTAAACAACAACAACAAAAAAAAAGCCGTAACCCCAGTAAAAAAATCTCTGATAGAAAATTGATTTTTCTAATAAAAAGAAAACTAAAAAAGACGAATCAAATTGTAATTTCTTTATTTTATTTTACATTTATTATTATCATTTAATTTGTATATGTTAATAAAAAATAATATTTAAAATTAAGTAATATTTAAAAAAGACGATTTTCTTTTGTTTTTATTTTCACATTACAAAAACACATCAAAATAATTATAATTAACGGCCCGTGAATGATCATATTTTATAGTTTTAGCATGAAAACTGCGCCATCCAGTGGGATATGGTTGCTCATCGACGACAACCAATATAAATTTAATAATATAAAGAATAGGGTTTATATTGTTTGTTCGGTTAATAAAAAAAGCAGTAATTAAACACACACACACACACATATATATATAACCTTAAACCCTCATTGATCCAATACAGAGTAAGAATTTTTTCACATTTAATACAGATTTATATACATAACCTCTTTTTTCTACACAACAACAATAATCATTCCTCATTTCATCTATTCATTTTACATATTACTTTTTCTAGGTCTTTTACAATCTCTTGATTTCCAATTTAAGATAGCAATACCCATTTATTATCTCTTTTACTGATATTTTCAGCCCAGTTCCATTCAGTTTCTTTGCTCTTTTAATAATGTCAATAATACTATATTTGTTTTCACATTCAAGTATTTTGCTTTCTATCACTTCTTGTTACTACCACTGGATATTTTTCATAATTTATAATATTCTGATGTCTCGGTATTGTTATTTTCTTAAATGTCTTAGTTTCAGGTTAATTTTTTAAATTTACTTTTAATATTAAATTATTTTTATTAAAGGCACTCCATCTAAAATTAATTATATTGTTAATTTTATTGATTATGTTTTCATTTGTATTAGTAATCTAATCAAAATGTTTGAAATTGTTAACTTTATTTAATTAATGATTTATCAATCTTTATTTATATATTCTGCTAAAATCGATTAAACATTACTTAAAAATTTTTCACATTTACATTTAGTTCTAGATTTCTGCTTTTATATGATGACTCTTGAAAAAATTATTGAAGTTTTAAATCACATTATTTGCATTAACCATCATGTCATATGCAAATTCTACTAAAATAATTTGCATAAACAATAATGTCATATCAAAATGTACATGTCTAAAATAATCCCCATTTTTTTTTCAACTTTACATTTTTATCTACAAATTATTTCTTTAAACTGCTGTAAAATGTTTTTAGGATATACATCAAATTGTTATACACACTTTTATAAATGTTAATATACTTAGTATTATAATATAATGACATCTTATTATATTGGACATTGAGAAATGCTTTTTAAAACACATCAATATTCAGGTCTTTATCTTGGTGATCTAAACTTTAATTCATTGATCAAATGCGTATACAAATCAATATCTTTCCATAATGTACATATATAATATATTGAATATTCTTCCTATAGTTTTTTTAGTACTTCAATATGATCCAGTAATGCTTAAACTCCTTTCAAATCCAGGTTGGTTTTTGAGTTGATTTTGAGTCTAAAGTAAGTTTTTTTTTTTTTAATAGTAATGAGGAAACAATCATAAGTTTATAATTTTTAATATCATCTTCATTATATTTTTAAACTATCATTATGCTTATTTTACTCTTCCAATTATCTGACATATATATTTTATTTAAACATTTTATCCAATAATTTTACTTTTATTTTTATACTCATTTCTTTTAAAATAAACTGTAATTATTTAAAATTTCTAGAACTTTTTTTTATCAGAAATTTAATTGTACTTTTTCTCTCTTTTTAATAAATGATTGGAAGATCCAAAGATATAACTGTATGGGCTACTTTTTTTTTTTTTACTTTATTACTATGTAACTCCCTGTAAAAACTCTTCTATACATTTTATAAAATCAACTCTTGTTTTAGTAATAATTTTAACTTTTTTTAATTGTCTTCCATATGTAGATGTTATTTTGTATCTTTGAAATATATATTCTTTTTCATAAATTTTCTTACGAATTTGTACTTATGTTTTCTTATATCATTATTTTTTTTATACACTTTTAAAAAAGTCTATGATATATTCAATTCTTTTTAATGCATCATTTAAAAATTATATTCCTTTTTTTCATACTTTATCTTGCTTCAGTTGAAAATTTAGTTCTGATTTTTTTTTTTGGTAACAGATATGTGTTCCAGCACTTAGTTAGAACTTAAATTATCCTTTCATTATCTCAGGCAAATTTCAATAATCTTATTAATATTTTAAAATGATTAAAAATGTTCATTTAAATTATTTGTAAATAAATATAAAATCTTAATTATGTTTTGTTCATGCTATTTAAAATTCACACATATATTTATCCACAAGGTGGCATTGCTAGTTAATGATTGACATTTTATATTTGAATTTTTCAACCTGAAATATGCACTAGGTCTATTTATTATATATATAAAACATGTTTTGAAGGTTCATCCATGTAAGATTTTAATTTAAAAATTCCAATGGTTTGACTTGATCACACAAGCCCTCAACTGGGAAATGAAAACTATATAATTGTAGAAGTGCTGTAAGAAGTGTTAATGAAAATAGTTGTAGAGGCACTGGAAATTCCACAACTGAACAATAGATGTATGAAATTGAAAAAATAATAATAAATAATAATTCAGGAAAATTTGTTTTTAAAAATTTTTTTCCAAATAGCAGGAAGTTTACATGTGTCATGGCATTTGTTGATACAATTTGTTTTTTAATATCTTCTCTAATGTTACATTTGTTTCCACATCAGGATAGAATACTGGTCTTAGAAAAATCAATTTTATGGCCTGAATCCATAGCATGGATTGACAGTGCTGGTGCTGATGAATATTGTTTCACTGCATTAACATGTTCATTTTTCTAGCACTGATGTGATTTCTCATACCTACATAAGAAGACTCACAAACACTACAAGAAATTCCACAAACTCCTTGAGCCTCCAGAAGAATTGAATTTTTAGGCTTGGTTAGAGTCAGTTCCTCTGGAGGCTCAAGGAGTTTATGGAATTTCATGTGGTATTTGTGTCTTCTTATGAAGATATGATCAATTGTTGTATCAATGATAGAAGAGATGAACATGCTAATGCAGTGAAAGAACATTCATCATTATCAGCACTCTCAATTCATACTATGGAATCAGGTCACAATACTGATTTTTCTAAGACCAGTATCCTATCCAAATGTGAAAACCTATACCAATGTAAGAACAGAGAAGCTATTGAGATACTAAAAAGACCAAATTGTATCAACAAACCCAATGACATATGTAAACTTCCCCCCATTTGGAAACATTTTTTAAAAAAACAAATTTTCCTGAATTTTTATAATTTTTTTTTTTTTTCAATTTTGTACATCTATTTTTCAGTTGTGATACAACTATTTTTATTAACCCTGCTTACAGCGCCTCTACAATTATATAGTTTTATCTACCCAGTTAAAAACTTGTGTGATCAAGTGGAAATGTTGGAATTTATAAATTAAAATCTTACACGGATAAATCTACAAAACATGTTTTTTATATCTGCAACCCATGAAAACATTCGTATGAATATATATATATACACACACAAAATGTAATATTTTTTGATGAATGTAATTGTTGAAATATTTTAAATATATGGAAATTTCTGTTTTATTTTTATTTTAAAAAATTACACATTTTCATAGACAGTAACCAATGAAAATAGTAAATTATAAATGCTTTTTTGCATTCAAAAAGAAATTATTTTTTAATTATACGTCTGGTTTTTATATTGTTTGAATGTAAAAATTGGTTACAATTTACTATTCTCATTGGTCACCATCTATTAAAGTTTGATTGTGTTTTTTCTAAAATAAAAAAATAACAGAAATTTCCATCTATTTAATATATACATGAAAACAGTAAAAATATATAAACCAACTAACAAAAAAATATAAATAAATAAAGAATGAAACATAATTACTTGTCTATAGACATGGCTATTTATAATAATTGAGTAAAAGGACTGACTGTATTTTCTGATAAAATTCAGTTTTCTGGTTGAAATATTAAAAACAACTATGTAGGCAAGTAATTTACAAAAGTTTCTTTATCAGACTTTCACACAACTCTCAACACTCCAAACCATCTCATATTTCTGACCCATCTGATCACACACATGCTGAAAAGATAAATAATCACCAATATACATATTTCGTGCTCATCAGATTTTCAACAAAATTGAAGGCTGAAGAGTTATGAGTTGGAGTAGTTTGAAGCCTGTCCATTAAAGTATGAAGATTGGCTATCTTAATATAAAGCTGAGCACTGATTGTATATATGTGTAGAGATGGTAATCTGGACTAAGTGATGAGTGCTGGTTTACCACGAAATACGTATATTGGTGATTATTTATCTTTTCAACATGTGTGTTATCAGGTGGGTCAGCAATATGAGATGGCTTGAAGAGTAGAGGGTTGTGTGAAAGTCTGAGTTCAAACCCCTTATATATTACACATATATCTGTGTGTGCAGGTGTAAGCCTGTACAGTGTATTAAATTAAAAGTTTTTTTAATATAGTAGTACATCCTCCTCATATTTTTCTCATGATTTAAATTTGAATGACGCAGAGTAAAGGTTGTGAAAAAAATTTCAGTTTTTAATCAGAGTATAGAATTTTTTTCGGGTAATCATGGTTAATTTTATAACCAATCACCTGTTTGTTTAAAGTAATGGATATTAGAAAATACATATTATGATAAAACTATTCATTTTGAAACTTTAACAAAAAAATACAAAAGGTCTTAATAAATCAATATAATCTGATTATTCACATTTATGTTATGTGTATTGTTTGTCATGTTTCTTTCATCTATTTGTTTTATACCTGTAGCTAGTGTATAAATATATTCTAAAATAATCATTTTTAACTTTATGTAGGTATATGCATGAGTTAATTGTATCTGATAAATAAATGGTTATTAGTTTATAAAATTAAAGTTGTATCAATGCCATTTTATATAGCAGCTTACATTTCAAATGTTGACATTAACACTTACCAGTTCTCTGTTTATAAAACAAATAAATTAAAAAATAATGTTTAACTACTTAGAAAATGCTGAATGTCAACATAAATTGGGGGATTATAGAATTTAAAATTGGTCCATTCAGCATTTCTTTATCTATTTTCTCACAAATAAAAAGTTTGGCTTCTGAGTAAAGACTGAAAAAGCATGGCTTTTTACCTAAAAGAAATTACTTCTGAGTGGTAAATCTATTTTTAATCACTAGTATTGATTTTGTGGAGGTGATTGGTAAAGATAACCTATTTTTAGGTTCAATCATTTCCATTTTTATCTATTTTATATATGATGTTATGAAAGTTACTTTCATTAGTCATATCCTGCAGGTTATTGGTATGATATATATATATATTGAAACAGACAGATCGAAGAATCGATCTTAGTTTCATGGTTGTCATTTAAGAACGGTAATTCTAAACCACTATTTACCGGCAATGAGACTTTTTCTATTCCCAGCCACATAAATTTTAAGTTATTTATTTTGTGTTTGTTTAAAAAGAATTTAATGTAAAGAGTATGTGTATAAATGTCACAAATCATGATAAATAACATTCGTGTGTGTGTGGTTTGTGGATTTATATTAGCTCAATTTAAAAGTTTCAATTGCGTGTATATTTTCTTTAAATTTTAATTTTGCAAATTATACAAAGTCATTTAAAAATGCTGATCAAAAGTCACATTCCTTTGATCAGTATTTTTAATCAAAATCTTACTTGTACAAATGTATAGGATAATTAATTTGTACTTTGATAAATTAAGATAATGAATTTATATTTTTGTATTCACGAATTCCGATGTAATTGTTTTGTCAATTTAGAATCATGTATTAAATTTAAAAATAAATGAAAACCAAACAATGGAAATGAGAAACGTAGAACTCTTATCAAGAAAGGCAAATGCTATTGTATAGTCAAAAATTAGATATTGCTGGAGGCCAGAAATCAAAGGAGGCGGGGTCATGAACAAAAAACTAGGCAGAAAGGTCAACCGTAGCCATCTTAAATATAATATAGACTCTAACTTTTGACTTGGCTGTGCTTAGATCATCTCAAGACAGCAAAGTAGTTGTGCCAGAGAAATCACTTCAACCGTTATTAAGAAGTTGCCCGGTAAACTGCAATCATGATGGGCTAAGACCAAGAAGCTGATCCCTGTTCTGCCAATTTAAATCGTTCATACCGCTGAGCTGTAATGTTTTCCGTGCTTCCAGTCTTCCAAATTCCAACATTTAAATTAACCATGCCTTTCTAAGAAATTCAAAATGCGCGCCTATGTTCTTCATACATATCACCGCAAGAAGAAAAGCCGGACGAAGAAAGAATGGTAACTTTTGTTACATGAACTTTTTAACTTTCCTCTCAGTAATAATTTTATATTTAATCTGTTAACCTAATTAATTGCATGTAAATTTCTTGTTTTCCATTTGAAAATGTTACGCTACAACCTGTCAGTAAATTTCCTTCTCTAATATTTCTGTGCTCTAGTCTTTAGATAATCATTATTAAGATTTGTGCCTACTAATAATCCATTTGTGAATACATTTATATTTTACTATTACTTATTTTACAAACAAAACGATGCCAATAATAATATTTCTCAACTCTAATTAAAGTCAGTAAAGTTATCCCATAATATTTATTATATTCATTTTAAAAGTAATTTCCTTTTATCGAACTAAAAATTGTTTCATTTATGTTGAGTTGAGAAATATTCAAATATTTTTGTTGTTTCTTTTACTTCGTTATAATATTTTAATCTATACTCCAAATCTCAATACTTAAAATAGTCTAAAATTTTATTATAATTTTTTATATACTATTACGGAGTAAGAATAATAAGTGAATATTTTTGCTATTATTACCTTCCGAACAATCTGGGGAGTTATGGGTTTCAGAGTGAAATTAATTGATTATTACTTTTGCGATCGTTTGATTTCGCCAGTTTTATTGAATAGTTATATCGGACTGTTGCGTAGAAAATGTTTCGGAGAGAAAAGGTTTTATATAATTTCGTTTTAAAATCCACTTCCGACCACTCTTCCTCGATGTTACTGTAGCAATGCCTTTACCTTCGCTTAAGTTGGCGTCTCGTTGTACTACCACATGGAGAGAAAGAAATTCTTCTCCAGGTAATCTCTTGGGTCACCGGGGTTCGAAAATGAGCCCGGCTGGTTGTAGTGTCCCAGATCTACTTGGGGGCATTAAGACTTGTCAAAGTACAAGCCGCCCGGTATTCCGTTAATCACCGCATGTTATTATTTGTAGTATACCTTATTCCCTGCAACCATCAGTACATCAGTATTATATATTATAGTTTTATATAAAACCGCCTCCAATTATCCATATACGCAATGGTTCGAATCTATTTAAATAAAACAACTTAATATAAAATAGTAGTTAAATATTTTAAATGCTCCAGTTACTCTGATTCTCATATCGACCTATACAACCAGTTAAAACACATAAATATTGGCATGAGTTTTGTTAAGCAGTCTAAACCGATTATTAATGACTAGCAGCAATTTATTATAAAATACATATGAAAGTTTTACCGTACCTGTAAATGATATTATTCAATGCTTTCCATAATTTATTAAAAAAATTATCTAATCTAATTTTGTCTCTCTTGCATTATTACTCTCGAAATCTAGTTAATCACCTGCTGTCTGTATTGACAACTTAAATATATACATCAAATTATTAGCCGTACCAATATCCCGAATATAAGATATCTATGAAATAGCTGATTGTAGATAATTTAGTCTGTGTTTTTTCGATGAGCTAGTAAAGGGAAATCCCGTACCGTTGTAATGTTGTCATCAGTTAGTCATGCCAGGGTTTTGGGTTTGAATTTAGTTTGCATTTTGGAATTTATTCCTAGACGTGGACTGGGTTTGAATTCGGATTACTGTGTGTGACTAAGCATGGTGGTTTTTACCGGTACAATATATATATATATATATATATATAAACAAGTAATTTTATACTAACTGGCTTTCTTATATCAATGGTACTGACAGCATAAATATGAAAAAGCTCTTTGATTTTTGCATACAACTTGAAAGGCCGCATTTACTAATAATATATATTTGATTTCCTATTATTTATTGATGTATTTTTAAAATTAGAAATGAGTTTACCTTATATTGTTTATTTTTCCACTGTATTGAATAAGATTTTAGTTACATACAGTTTGAATTTAAATTTAGTTCTTATTAATTTTACTTCTTACATTGCCTACCAGAAAAAGTCCTTAGATAACAAGTGTAAATGAATACTTTATACCTGCTTGAGTTCTGTGATACAGTGATATTGACAGTACGTGAAAAAAAGGAAATGAGTTTTATTTGTTATATACTGTATAGTGTAAATTTATATATATAATAAATATAATGGTAATTAATTATTATATACAAACTTTCAATCCAAAGTTACTTTCAGTTAGTATCTTAGCCGAAAGTACTTTGGATTGAAAAACTATATAATAATTAAAATTATATATTTTTATTGTTATTACAATAATTTTTAATTAATTGACATTTCATTTATATATATTGAAACTGTAAATATGGTTCTAGATATTTGTGCTTCACCTGTTGCTAATTATGTAACTACTAATACGAGTTTGAATCCAACTTATATATAATTAGCGCCAGTATCTAGCAATAGGTGATAGCGTATATATATATAGACACACAAATTTAAATGAATCTTTACTAAATTTAAATATTTTATGGAAAATTAATTATGAAAAAAAAAAAAAAACATTTATTTTTCTTTTATAAATTATCAAGAAATTTTAAGTTCTTCTACATATTTAGTTCGTGTGTGTATGTATGTAGGTATCTATAGGTAGGATAAATAATCTAATATATTGTAAATGAATTTTTTTATACTTTATATAAAATAAAATCGACATTTAAGAGTCATAATGCAATCAATAGATGTTGAGATTTTGGCAAGTCATTGTATAATTCTAAAAAAATGTTTAAAATGTTATAAATACCGAAAATTCTTTAATTAAATTTTACTTTGCTAATTAATCGGTCTTTCCATATCATATATGGAAATGTAGGTCAATTTAAGATATAATCATATATATTGAGTTTGAAACAATGGCTGGCCAGAATTTGATCAGATTAACATCTGAACAAAAATGTAATTGAAACAAAAGATTATGCCCTGTTTCTAGAAATGTGCAAAATGGATAAAATATCTTGCCTAAAGGCAAAATTCTTTAAATAGTAGCATTAAGCATAAATAGCTAAGTTTTTGGCCAACTAAGTTATTTGTTCTAAGTCTTAACTTGGAGTGCTATCATACTTCACATCTGTTTAAATTGTGAAATAAATAATGTTGAGGTAAAAGGAGAAGACTGTTTGCTTTCCCATACCTCTGGGAATTTCATCTCCCATTCATTATGCCAAAGCTTGAAATATCTGGGCCGAATATGTGTACTGTTCAAAGAAGATGCTTGCTTGTAAGTGAACTTTAAATTTCTACCAATGTCTGTTTCCATTCAAAGCAGTCTTTGATCATGATCATCAATCGCCAGCATCATCTCAACATGTTGCCAAGATAAAATGTCTACATTGCTGTCAACTAGTGAACTCTTAATTACTTTAACTTTTATTTAAAATTATACTGTAATCCTTTTTTTTATTATATTTAATTCTTAAAACCTATTTTGTATAATGCTCAATAATGTCTATACAATTTATTCTAATGCTGTATGAGTTCTTAAATTTTGGTGTGTCAATTTGGATTGAATTTTATTTTTCTCTTAGTTTATTATTATGATTTCTTTTAATATGCCAAGTCAGTATCCAACCCAGCGAGTAAGTTTAAACTTCACTGCTCACAGTTTCTCCTGTTAAATAGTTGAAGATATACCTATGCTTTAAGGTTAATTATTATAAATTCGTTTGGTTTTATATAGATTATTTTATATAATGATGTTTATTTTTAAATAGCAAGTAATACTTAAATGCCTGTACTTGATAAAAGTAAATCCTCATCTAATCAATGAAATATGTTTTTTTAATTTATTTAATTAAATCTCACCAGAAGTGAATTTAAAATTTAATGTGTCATTTGCCTATGTGTGATTTATGATTTTATTCTGTAATTTTGTCAAATTATACATGCATTGATCACTTATAGAAATATAAGGAGATATTTTAGAAGTGTGGGAGAAAGCAGTTTATTCCCTTTTAGTTTAGACTCTGACCCATTGTACATTTTATCAGTCATTAGTTAATTTTTCAGGGATGGTTTGTGTTTAGACATTCCATTACATTGGAGAGCATGTTATTTTAAACAGGTATTAATTAATTTATTGTGGTCATTAGTGACATGAACTATCTATGCTATAGGCATTATAAAGATATCATTACAATCATTTAATTTATTAATTTTCTTGCTTTGCCATGCACCTTGGGATCTTTGGAATGCCGATACCCATTTCTCATTATCCCCTCAAAGTAGATGCTGTTCCTACTGGGATCGATTACCAGCACTTCTAATGTATAAGTGTATGGGAAATATAGATAAACCATCCCAACATGCTAGCTTGTGCCATTACTCTTCAGAGATAGGTTCTTGGCCATCGTGCAGACATATTCTCACTTTCAGAGATATGACCTTGGTCATCGTGCAGGCATCCTCTCTTGTGCAAATATGACAAAGCCACTCAAGAGCATCTTAAGTGACCACAGTCCTGTATGTGATTGTAAATTGTAACATAATACCACCTTTATTATTATTGATTTATTTATAAACCTGAAAAGTTCTTTGTCAGCAGTAACATGTTGTTTGCCACCCATTCTATTTAATTCTCTAGGTCAGATTATGTAAGTACAGATTCTGTTAGGCTCAACCAGCTTACTCCCACACATTTGTGTGATCTACCAAATCTAGGAGGCATGTAACCATGCATGCTCTTAAAATCACACATCATAAATCTTACTTATATGTATAATGTTATAACAAAATCCATTAGTTTGAATTTGTAATATTTTAAATGAGGATTAAGCTACAATGTATTATTGATTATCAAATTAATTTATTTCATAACCTTGGCATATTAATCACACCAACCAATTTTATATTTATACATTAGCCACACAAAACAATTTTATATATTAATTTCACAAATCAAATTTATATATTACCACATTGTAATGTATAAACCAAATATGTACGTTCATTTGTTTAATTTGTAATAATATTGTATAGACATTCTACACATATATTTTGTTCCACTTATAATTATTAAAGTACTATTTAATTATTTAATAAATTTATATTATGTCATTTCTCTGTATTATAGTATTTTTCATTCATTGCCTGAATCTATAGTCTTGATTATTTAATTAAGTTATATTGGTTCCTAATTGAATGTAATTTTCTTTAGTCTTATTAATTGAATCCCTTCTATTCAATGTTGCCTTGGATATTATTAGGGATCTGGATATTAATTAATATTAAGCAATAGTCTGCACTGTTTTATATTTCATAGAAAATATTAATTAATCATTTGAATGCATTATTGATTTCCAAGTCTCTATGCTCACCCTGTTCTCATTGCTGGGATCAAAGTCAATAAAAAACTTGTTAGTATCCTCAAAAACATTGTTCATATAGTCATAGATCCTGGAGCACAATGACATAGGTTAATGTTTAGTATTGTTTCTGACTTATGTATCTTGCACATGCTAGATTGATGTACTTTTGCTTGGATTCTAGGTCTTGTTGAATGAACATATGATTTTGACCCATACAATATATATATAATTGAAATAATATTTTAACGGTTTACAAACAATTACAAACAATCCTTAAATCCACAGAAGTACTTTTGGTTACTTTCTAACCTGCCTCAACTGCCATTAAATTCAAAAACCAAAAGCGGAAGCAAACGTCATCAATTCAAATTCCACGAATCTCGTATTTTAATGTTAGATTCACCTAGGTGCAGTATTGAGAAAAGATTGAAGAAACATGAAGGTGCAGTATTGAGAAAAGATTGAAGGAACATGAATTGTTATATAAGCATGTAAAAAATAAAAATAATGGTGATTTAATATCTCCTTCAGTTTTCTTTGATCATGAAAAAACATGTAAATATACATTTAAATTTAATTTTGAAAATGTGAAAATTCTTCATGAAGAGAGAAACCATAGTAAAAGAAAAATTAAAGAGGCAATTTTTATAAACAGGAATAAAACACATTTAATAAATTGACAAGCTTCTAACATTAAAATATGAGATTCGTGGAATTTGAATTGATGACGTTTGCTTCCGCTTTTGGTTTTTGAATTTAATGGCAGCTGAGGCAGATTAGAAAGTAACCGAAAGTACTTCTGCAGATTTAAGGATTGTTTGTAATTGTTTGTAAACCGTTAAAAATATTATTTCAATTATAATTACAATATTGTTTTTAATTAATGGATATTTTATTTATTTTATATATATATATATATAATGTTTTGAAAGTTATATGATATAAATAAAGTAGTTTTTGAGTCAAAGTGTGTGTTATTTTTGCTTACATTCCAATGTTTTGACAAAATAGCATCTGCCATTGTCAAGGTTAAATTTTCAATTGCAGATGCTATTTTATCAAAATGTTGGGAAATAAGCAAAAATTACACATAGTTTACCCAAAAACTACTTTATTTACATATATAGAATAAAAATACCTTTTGGGATTTAAATCTATATTGCAACTTGAGTTTAAGTAAAAGCAAAGTCTTTTGTTTTACTAAAATCCAAAACAAAAGAGGTCTTTGTATATATTAATATAGAAAACTTGTTTTTTTTTGGCAATATCAAAATGTTAATGTTATTTCTTTTTAAATGAATATAATTTCTTTATTTCTTTTGTTTAGTAAATTAAAAATCCATGAAAATATCTGATTCAATGTGTGTATTATTATTATTGTATTTTGATATATATATATTGTAGTGCTAAAAATGGAATTAAAAGATAAAAAAAATCACTAATTTATCATGTATTTTTAATTACTAATCTATTATATATTTTGTATTAAAAATCAAAAATGTTAAAAAAAGATTAGAAGAATATTTAGTGCTGGATGAAAAAATATCAGTGTAGCTCTAATTATTAAAAAGAGTAGGAAAAACATTTTCTTTTATAACTATAACTGGCTGAAAATATATTGCTATGTTAGAAAAATATATTGCTGTGATATAGTCCTTACTAAAAGCAGAAACTTTTTATACATGGATTATAATTATTATTTGTTGATACAGCCACAGAAAATGCAGTGCTGATTAATTTGAAGTTTACCTGGACACCATAATTATGAATTCAACATTAATACCATAACCATGGATTTATTACAAAGCCTATAAAAATGTGTGCCTTATTATTTTTTGAAAATGGAACATTTAAATTGAATAGATTGGAAAAAGAAACAACCCAAGCTTTTATCCTTTGTTGATCAATGATAGGAGTTATAAAATATATACTGTGGTAGGACTGTTCCTTTTGAAACTTTAACAAAAGAAAATAGATGAGTCCTTGACAAGTTAGTATAATCTATTTACTGTATTATAATTTATTTTTTGCAAATTAGTTATTTACTTTTACTTAGTTATTTTTATATGCTTAGCCATTATATGAAATTATTCTAAAATAATTATTTTTAATTTTGAATATGTGTAAGTTAATTGTAAATGTAAGTTAATTGTAAATGGCGATGTAAACAAGAATTGGAGATTATAGAATTTGAAATTGGTCCATTAAGAATTTTTCTATCTTTTCACAAATGAAAAGATTGGTGTTATAGCAAAGGCTAAAAATGTGCGTCTGTTTTTTAAAAACTAATTACATCTGAGTAGCAAACCTATTTTGAATCACTAATATTCATATTGTGGAGGTGACTCAGAAATATAATCTACATTTAAGGTCAATCATCTCCATTTTAATCCAGTTCATTTATGACTATAAAATTTACACTGATTAGTTATTTTTAAAGATAGTCCCTACAGGGTTACTAGAACAATATGCCTTTAGCCTTCTAATTTCAGCACATGATTACATTTTAAAGCAAAAGACTATACCTTTTTACTCTGTTCATCATTCCTATATCTGGAGAATTGTCTGCAAACATTTTGCTAGAATGGATGAATTTTAAATGAATCAAAAAAAATGTAAAAATATTTTTAAACCTGATTGACATGTATGTTTGGCAATCATAAATTTTATTTCATATTTTAACTTGTTCAATGATAATTTAATACTAATATTATGTAATAAGTAAAAATTTACAGCCCATAATATTTATATGTAATGTTTTGAGATTAACTGCATAAAGACAGTTATTAAAAAAGGCAAAATCTCACTATATGTATTGGCATACTGCAAGCTAGAGTAATCAATGGATGCCAGAAGGCTTGTGCATAAAATCCTCTTATAGTGCCTATTCATCCAATATCCCAGACTGGTTTCTGACTTGTGGCCTTTGTCAGTGAGGAGCCTTGGATTTGAGAGCACTGCACCTAGATTTTAGTATCTAATGCAACCCTCCAGCAGCCACCTTTTATCTCTACTTAACTACAAAACTATGAGTCTTAAATTGAAAACACCTTAATATTTTCAATCCAAGCCCATCAGCATATATAAACATATAGGTCTGAACTCAGTTCAGTACCTATACATTTTGGTGTCTGGTTTTTTAATAACCATAGCCACCAATATCCTATTAGGCAGGATTGGTTTTAAGACAATAAACATCACATTATCACCATTGCTTATGCTTGCTTATAACTGTTATTAAATCAGGCACAAACTCACTATATGTATTGTCATACAATGTAAGAATCATAGTTTTGTAGTTAAATAGAGATAAAAGGTGGCTGCTGGAGGGTTGCATTAGATCATAAAATCTAGGCACAGTGCTCTCAGATCCAAGGCTCTTCACTGATAAAAGACACAAGCTAGAAACTAGCCTGGAGATATTGGATAAGTAGGCACTAGATGGGGATTTTATGCATAAGCCTTCTAGAATCCATTGATTAGTTTATCTTGTAGTATGGTAATACATATAGTGAGTTTTTTCCTGTTTTAATAACAGTTATAAGGGAACATAAGAAATGGTGATTATGTGATAATTATTGGCTTAAAACCAATCCTGCCTAATAGGATATTGGTGGTTATAGTTACTAAAGAACCAAAGACACCAAAAGGTATGGGTACTAAACTGAGTTCAGATCTATATAACTATATAATCTGATGGGCTTGGATTAAAAATATTAAGTTGTTTTCAATTTAAGACTCATAGTTTTGCAGTTAAGTAGAGTTAAAAGGTGGCTGCTGGAGGGTTGCATTAAATCCTAAAATATAGATGCAGTTTTCTCAGATCCAAGTCTCCTCACTGATAAAGGCCACAAGCCAGAAACTAGTCTGGGGATATTGGATGAGTTAGCATTAGATGGGGATTTTATGCAAAACCTTCTGGCTTCCATTGATTACTCTAGTTGCAGTTAGGCAATACATATAGAGAGTTTTTGCTTGTTTTAATAACAGTTATAAGCAAGCATAAGAAATGGTAATCATGTGATGATAAAGATAGATGTATGGAATTAATTTCAAAACACTAAATAAAGGTATTTGCTTTTGTAAATTCTTATTTATTACATAATATTAGTATTTAAAATCATTGACAAAATTAAAAATGAAATAAATTTCATATTTTCCATATATATATTGTAACCGGACCACCATACAACCTCTTTATTACCTCAGTTGTAACAATTTCCTGATGAGCATGTTGCAGGAAGGGACTATCGATTGGCATTCCCCAATGCAGATGTTAACCCCCCCTACAACAATATTTCCTGCTCATCAGTGGATGTAGCACCATAGAGGCTGGAAGCATCTAGACATTTCTATGTTTGGTTTTCCAAACAGTGCCACTAGAGTTCCATCTCACTACAACCTGACTTACTTAGGTCTAGTTATGCCAGACATAGCTCAGTAGGTATGAGATTCTCGTGAACAAGTGCACTGGATGATGAGTGATGCAATAACAAAAAAAAAATTAGAATTGAACAACTGGATAACTAAAATTAATTTTAAGTAACAATAATTTTATTTAATAACAGGTTTAAATAAATGTCCATCAAACAAAGTATTTTATTGACAGTCCATTGTGTTCCTTTGGCCTACTTTCAATAACATTTTTATATGACTTAAAGAATGTAGTTTGTTAAGAGTATAATAAAGTCCTTCTTCCAATTGTTCTTTACAGTTTGCATCTTTAATCATTTAGTTAATCCACAGAGAGGAGTGTGATATATTAAGACAACAGAGAGAATAATGAAGACCACTGATAGCATTTAATTCGGAGTTCCACTCAATTCCACATATAGTTAATTCAACGAACATTTTATTTATAGTCCATTGTGTATCTGAATTTGCACAATTACAAATATTTCATTTACAGTCCATTGTGTAACTGAATTTGCTCAATTACAAATATTTTATTTACAGTCCATTGTGTAACTGAATTTGCACAATTACGAATATTTTATTTACAATCCCTTGTGTAACTGAATTTGCACAATTACAAATATTTTATTTACAGTCCATTGTGTAACTGAATCTTGCCCAATTATAAATATTTTATTTACAGTCCTTTGTGTAACTGAATTTTGGTGTACATCCAATAATAGGGCAATATGAATTAAAGAATGCAAGTTCTCCAATAATTTACATTTTATGTCTAATTCAGAGTTCCAGTTAACTTTAAGTTATTTAAAGCATAACACATATATTTTTATTCATGATTATCCAAATACAGGTTTAAATCCATACTATATGCACATTTTTATTTTGATATTTTTTAATTTTATCTAAATTATAAATACATTATTATAATTTAATTAATTATAGCTATGTGTAATATTCTTATACAATCAATAAGCAGGTAAGCATTAGTAATTTTATTTGGTTACTCTAATATCTATCATAAATATTGTTGTTGGATATGCCACAGATGTATGTTTCCAAATGTAAGTTGACCAGTAGCTTCATTGGTAATTTATCAATAATAACGTATTTTCATATAGCTACTTTTATTCATAATTTTAGTTTCTTTTATAATTTATCAATAATAAATGTATTTTCATGTAGCTATATTTATGTATAATTTTAGTTTCATTTATAATAAACGTATTTTGATATAGCTACTTTTATTCATAATTTTAGTTTCTTTTCCAAGAAAGACGTTTTGTTTGTCCTTCATAAACACATATAAATATTACATATTTTATAAAATTCGTTCTTTTTTTCTTGTTTATATCCAGTCTGTTCCATCAAAAAGAGGGCATTTTATTTAAGCTGAATGGCATTATTCCCTTTCATGATGATCACCCAGGCAAATCTTGGAAAAGCATGGCATTTGGATGAAGAGAAAAAGCTGTTACGGCCTAGCCTTCCATCATTATTATCCCCTTAGTAACGTTTTCTTTTTCGATTATTAACAATGGCTATAAATATTATATTCCAAGGTTTCTTAAGATCAGCTGCCAATTAAACAGTCAAGCAATACTTAGATGAAAATTTTAATCTATTAACTCTTCACTTTTCTTTTCAAAGTCCTTCTTAAAAATCTGCTTTAGAAATCTATCTGAAAACTTTTTAAAAAAATCTGCCCTGAACTTGCAGCTCCACTATTTATATTCTGATCCTTGGATTGATTAAGCAGCTCAGGCCACTGTATTTTATTTGTTGCACCGCTTTCATTTAAGCCTGAGTTCTCATTTCTCTTCCCAAGGATTGGACAATATTTTTTGTGGCAATAATAAGAAATCATAAGGATTAAGCTATGTTTTCCAATTTGATAAGACTGCCTTCAGTGATTATCACATTTATACCACAACATCATTCCACAAATTAAAATGTAATATTTTCAATAAATGCCAGCTTTAATTTTATATCATGATTTAAAATTATAAAATCAATAATGATTTATCTTCTATTATTTTATTTTCTCAATTATAGAAAATAATGATTTTCTTGTAAAGTCATAAACTAAACTTTTTGCTATATTTTTCTAGAAAAAAAATATAAGATCAACTTTTTTATTCATTTGCCATTTTTTAAGGTGGGAGGGTAAATAGCTCATAGAATAAATACACATGTGAAGCAGCATTCTTGTTTCAATATATAATTTACGTTTAAAAAATATTTAGAAATAAATTTAGATTGATTGACAATTTATTCTTTCTGGAAAAAGCATTGCAGACATTTCTCCAAATATATGAAGGAGAAAAAAGTTCAGAGTATACTTAAAATTATAAGTCATGTGCGGAACCTATAATTCACTTCAGTTATATAAAGACAATTGCAGTGAGTAAATCTCAAAATATTACACATAAATAATTAGCACTATAAATTTATCATGATGTATATATTATTTTACTTATTTAGAAAGATCTGTAATAGGAATATCACATATATACCCATGTAGCTTATTGCAGTGTGACAAATTCAAAGACTATGTATTTTAATGAATTTTGACCTATGATTTTTAGGGAACAAATATCACCATTTAATTATTTTGTTTATATTTAATTATTTTGTTATATTTATATATATATATATATATATATATATATATATATGATGCCTAGGCAGCCGAGTCCCTACATTATGATATATTTATGACTTTATCTACGTTCCATTTAATACTCTCACCATTTTCACAACTATATTTAATATATATTAACAATTGTGAGACTCACCTATCCTTTTAGCAAGATTACATACCCTTTAATATTAAATAAACACTAAAGTATTTATCCAATGGTATAAGAATACCTAGACCCTCCTCCTTATTCAGTATCCAAATACTCTCATGACTAACAATAATGCTTAAACAAATAGAATAAAAGACCTCTAATTGTGAAATTTAAATTAACCTACTCAATAAGTTGTATTATTATTTTATAGTATAGTCATCTTTTATTATTATTACTTTTATAACATTATCATTAATAATAACCATAATAACAATATTATTCTAAAGATATCTCAGGATTATCATTGATTTCAAATAATTATTTATCATCATCATTATCATCATCAACCATTATCAATCCACTGAAGGATGAAGGTCTCTCCAAGTTCAATCCTTCGATCTTTAGCTTCTCTTCTCCACATCATCCCTACACACTTTCTTATTTCATCCATACATCTGACATCTGGTCTCTTTCTGGGTCTTTTACAATCTCTTGGAATCCAGTTTAGGATTTCAATTGTCCATCTATTATCATCTCTTCTAGCAATATGTCCAGCCCAACTCCACTTTAGTCTTTTAATTTTTTCAATGAGGTCAGTAACACCTGTTTGTTCTCTTATCAATATATTGCATTTTCGATCTCTTCTTGTTACTCCCAACATGCACAACATGTACCTCTCTCTGTATTGCTCTTCTATTAAGTGTCCAAGTCTCAGATCCTTAAGTAAGAACTGGTAAAATACATTTATTAAAAACTTTCCTTTTCAAACATATAGGCATATTTTCTTTCATATCAAGTTATTTTTATCAAAAGCACTCCAATTAAGTTTAATTCTATAATTAATTTCATCCCTTATGTTTCCATATGTATTAATAATCTGACCAAGGTATTTGTAACTGTTAACTTCTTCTAACTCATCATAATCAATCTTAATTTTCATACTTTGAGAAAATCCATTAAACATTACTATAGTCTTTTTAACATTTATCTTTAGTTCTACTTTCATCTGATAACTCCTGCAACATTTCCTGCAGCTCTAAAGCATTATTTGCAAAAACAACTACATCATCTGAAAAATCTAAATGACTTAAATAATCTCCATTTACTTTCATTCCTTTAGCTTCTCATTTTCTTCCACAAAATACTTCTTGCAGCACCACTGTAAAAAGAATTGGAGATATAGAGTCACCCTGTCTTACACCCTTCTCAATGTTGACTTTCCCAGTAGCATTATGTAATCTGATTGTTGCTGTTGCATTTTTATAAATATTCTTTAAAATATGACAATATCCTGGATCTATATCTTGATGACTAAATGCTTTAATCACTGAAGAACTGTTTATAGAATCAAATGCCTTTTTATAATCTACAAATCCAAAACATAATGGCAACTCATATTCATGTGTCCTTTCTATAACTTCTCTCAATACCTGGATATGATCTACTGTACTAAAACCACTATTAAATCCAGCTTGTTCTCTTGGTTGGTGGAAATCCAATGTTCTCCGTAGACAAGTTGTAATTATCTTCGTAAAAATTGTGTATAAATCTGATAAAAGGCTGATGGGTCTGTAATTATTAATATCTTCTTTATCACCTTTTTTAAATATTAATATTAATACTACATTCTTCCAATCATCTGGTACATCTTTAGCATTTAGACATTTGGTATATAACATTGCTAAAAAATTTTTCTATTTCTTCACTTATTTCTTTTAATATATCAATTGTAATTTCATCATTATCTGAAGCTTTTCCTTTCTTCATACATTTAACTGCATGTCTCACTTCTTCATTTAAAATTCTGCACAATTCAAAAGATGTAATAGATATAGGAGGTACTTGTTCTTTATTACTATATAATTCTTGCATTCATATCGGCCTTTCAAACCAAATTGTGTAAACGCTTTTGCGAGTGTTAAATAATAAATGAATACCATCTGACCAATACAAGATATAGGATTCTTTTTATTCCTGCATAAATTCTATATCTTGTATTGGTCAGACGGTATTCATTTATTATTTAACACTCACAAAAGCGTTTGCACAATTTGGCTTGAAAGGCCGATATGAATGTAATTACAATTGTATACAGACGCTATAAAAATAAATGCTGATTTATATATAATTCTTGATAAAAGTTTTTTTTACCTATTTCATGATGTCATCTCTCTTTTTAGTAATAATACCATCTTTTTTTTTTAATTGCAGATATAAATTTCCTACCAATACCAAAATGTTGTTTTACACTCTTGAGACTTTTATTCTCTTCTACTGCTTTTCTTGCTATTTCACAGTTATACTTTCTTATATCATTTTCAACTCTTTTCCACACCATTTTACAAAATTTGAGATATTCAATTCTTTTTAATGCATCATTTTTATATATCTTCATATTTCTTCTTTTCGTCATAAATTCTCTAGTCTCAGTAGAAGTTTTATTGGTCAATTGCTGCTTTTTTCTACCAGCTATCTTTGTTGCAGTTTTCATAAGCATATCAGTTATTTTCATATTAATTTTATTTAAATCTGAACAATGTTCTAAATTTACTAATGCTTGAAACCAATTTGTAAGTTCTAATTTAAATTTATTAGAATGTTTCTGAAGATTAGGAATATCAACTGTAAATATTGTTTTTTATAATAATTTTTGTCTCTCTAGCTTTGCATTAACATGTATCTTACATCTTACTAATCAAAGATCACTTCCTGTGTTAAATTTATTAAGAACATTACAATTTTGAAATATATATTTTCTGTTAGTTAAAATATAATCTAATTCTGCTGTACCTTCATTTGAATGCTTCCATGTCCATTTCCTTTGAAAATTTTTCTCCAGAAAAGAATTCATAATATAAAGTTTTTCTTTTTCTGCAAACTTTCAAATCTATGTCCTTTCTCATTTTTATTACCATAACCAAAATTACCTACAGCACTTTCATTTTTTATTTGTTTACCAATTCTAGCATTAAAGTCTCCCATAAAAATTTTAAAATATTGTTTACTCTGATCAAAAATCTTTTGTACATCCATATAAAAATCTTCTACTACTTCATCACTATGAGAACTTGTTGGAGCTAAACCTGAATTATCTGCATTTGGTATCTGCTATTAAGTTGTATATCTTATTTTGCCACTCTATCTGATACACCATTAATCTCAACAATGTTGTTCTTCCACTTTTTATTTATAATGAATCCTACTCCACTTGTATTTCTAATATTTGTGCCTTTATAATAGAATACATGTCCACTTTTTAAATCAATTGTCATTTCACCTTTTCTTCTAACTTCACAAAAACCAATAATGTCCCATTTAATATAAGACAGTTCTTTCTCTAATTTTTGCAATCTTCCTCCATTTGAAAGTGATCTGGAGTTGTAAGTACCTAAATAAAAAGTTGTCAACATATGTCAGCCTTGGTCCGCAATCAGGAGATTCTTAGCACCCTCTGCCTTCAGCATCCACCCACTGCCTTTGTTGGTAACTTTACAGCTTCCTGGGAATAAGGGCCTTCATTTATTTTTGTCTGTTATAATTGTATAATTATTATAAAATAAATTATCATTTACACATACATACATTCATTCTACCTTGGCAGGGTAGTGAGAATGAAGACCATGGTGTTTCTTGATCTTTAATTCAGAGGTAAAAAGCCAATAAACTCACCACCATGTTCAATGTGTCTTGGTGAGCAGCCCATTCATGTTTATATACTATATGAATAATCACATAGTAATAACAGCAGCACCGACAGGAACGTATAGAGTGGACATTTAGGAATTTGCCTTGCTTGGTTCCTTTAAGGCCTCCAAGAGGAATCAAAGGGTCTCCTTTCAGTTAATAGCAAAGTTCTTTCTGCAGTCAATAATAATTATTTATGCCATCTTTAAAATATCAAGAGGGATTTTACTTAACTCTATGGGTAGTGTAACATTTTAAAGATGACTCATAACATTTTTCTATAATTACAACTATATCATTATTTTATCGTCTCTATTATTGAATAATAAATCATTAGTTTTGTTTTAAACTGTAATCATCATGTCAAACTTTAAATAAAAACTAATTCCTAATATGATTTCTTAACAATAAATATACTTTACTACATTTGCAATGTATTTGAGTGATGAATGATGTTATCAAAGCTGTTTGCAATAATTTAAGATTCAATTCAATAAATATATACTTAGATAATTGTAATACAATATTTTATACTGGATCGATTCTTCTTCCAACTTTCAAATCATATTTTTAGTTAATATGCATATGACAATTAATACTCTCTGTTGATGGTGTAGTGATGATGATTCTCCACAAAAAAATGAAATTTTAGACACTTAGTGTAACTTTAAAACATTAATTTTAATAACAACTTATGTACAAAATTTAATAATGCAATAGAATTAAGAAATAAATTAGCGTAAAACAACGAAAATATAATATGATAAGATATACTTAAACATTTATATTCATCTTACTTGCAGTGAAGTATTCAAAATAAAATTTCTTGATAATACAATCAAATACTATGCGATATTGAATTTTGTTACTTGTACTATTAAATAATGTGTGTCTTAAACAATCAATCCTCTTTTTAATAACCACCTCTTTTTTATTAATTGCACTTCATCGATCGTAATGAAAATAAGAAATTCTTTTAAAAAAAATGGATTGATATTTTAATCTTAAATGAAATAATTTTATTATTATATGATGACCGATTACATTTTATCTGTGTTTATTTTATGATATTAGCCATATGATCTCTTCCTTTATCTTCTTTAATTTTCTTATGGGTTTATCACTCAACGATATCATAAAACTACAATAAACACCTTTTATCCTTTGTCACATCGAATCTGAATATTTATCTCTTCCTCCATTAATCTTTATTTACCATTCAGAATATTTTCTGAATGTATATAAGCCACTCTCTAGTGCTCTCTGCATCGAATAAAAAATATTTATCCCAGTCTTATCTAATAATTTAAGTCATATTTTCCGATTTCAAATTTCTATTTGTCTTATGCCTGTATTATAAATATTGCTCATGAAGACTTATAAATTAAAATTCTCTAACTATATTATAATGCTATTATGAATTAATAATTCAACGTCAGATCAGATTTTAAATGTCAACATTTGATATTTAATATTATACTGGAACATAGATAACCCCTCTTCTAATATCTTTCTTTACTGTTTTGTGTATGTCATTTACTAACTCATATCGTATAGATCTTTATCAAAATAGTTTAGTGACATTCAATGAAATAAAACTTTATACACTTAATATTATAGATAAACAAATTATGTTAATTATTGATTTCCTTATCTCTTGATTTATTCTCCCCTATATTAATAATTCTTATTTTAAAACGTGAATTTAACTCTATATACAAACCATTACATTACCTGTTTTCTCTTCTTTTGAATATACAAGTTTATCAAAAAAATACATAAATTTTATTAAAAATATCTCAACTTTTTTTCTCTTTTTTCAGGCTTCCTACTTGTCACATACCAATCTTCTTCTTTTCCTCCTTTTATATTCATCTGAACACTAGTAAAACTATAGAATTTTACGCTTTCATGTTATCCATCAGATTTACATTTTTTTTTCTTTCGAAAATCACAGATTACTTTTTATCTATGTAATATATTTTATTTAGCTCCATTTAACATTGATAATACTGACCTTCATGTTATTTTCACTGTATTCTTTAGTAATATTCACATGTAATAGATCACTGATTGCACAATCTTCTTAAACATAATAAAATGAAATTATTTTCAATCTAGTTTGGATTTTCCTGGAAGCTAATGTCACTAATCATGATTAATTTTACTTTTTTCTTCCTTTACATATTGATTTTTTTCCATTGACAGTCATCATCATCATCATCATCAACCATTATCAATCCACTGCAAGATAAAGGTCTCTCCAAGTTTAATCCATCTTCTCCGATCTTTAGCTTCTCTTCTCCACAACACCCCTGCACATTTTCTTATTTCATCCATCCATCTCACATGTGGTCTCTTTCTGGGTCTTTTACAATCTCTTGGAATCCAGTTTAAAATTTCAATTGTCCATCTATTATCATCTCTTCTAGCAATATGTCCAGCCCAACTCCATTTCAATCTTTTAATTTTTTCAATAAGGTCAGTAACACCTGTTTGTTGTCTTACCCATACATTGCGTTTTCGATCTCTTCTTGTTACTCCCAACATACATCTCTCCATACTCCTTTGAGTGGTCTGAAGTCTCTGTATTACTCTTCTATTAAGTGTCCAAGTCTCAGATCCATAAGTAAGAACTGGTAAAACACATTTGTTAAAAACCATCCTTTTCAAACACATAGGCATATTTCCTTTTAGTATCAAATTATTTCTACCAAAAGCACTCCAACCAAGTTTAATTCTATGATTAATTTCCTCCATTATGTTTCCATCTGTATTAACTTCTTCTAATTCTTCATAATCAATCTTTATTTTCATATTTTGAGCAAATCAATTAAACATTACTTTAGTCTTTTTAACATTTATCTTTAGTCCTACTTTTCTACTTTCATCTGCTAACTCCTGCAACGTTTCCTGCAGCTCTGAAGCATTATTCGCAAAAACAACTACATCATCTGTGAAATATAAATGACTTAAATACTCTCCATTTACTTTCACTCCTTTAGTTTCCCATTTTAATCCACAAAATACTTCTTGCAGCACTGCTGTAAAGAGTTTTGGAGATATGGAGTCACCTTGTCTTACATCTTTCTCAATGTTGATTTTTCCAGTATCATTATGTAATCTAATTGTTGCTGTTGCATTTTTGTAAATATTCTTTAAAATATGACAATATCCTGGATCTATACCTTGATGATCCAATGCTTTAATCACTGAAGAAATGTGTATAGAATCGAATGCCTTTTCATAATCTACAAATCCAAAACATAATGACAACTCATATTCGTTTGTCCTTTCTATGACTTCTCTCAATACCTGGATATGATCTATTGTACTAAAACCACTTTTAAATCCAGCTTGTTCTCTTGGTTGGTGGAAATCCAAAGTTCTCTGTAGACGAGTTGTAATTATCTTGGTAAAATTTTTTTATAAAACTGATAAAAGACTGATAGGTCTGTAATTTCTAATACCTTCTTTATCACCTTTTTTAAATATTAATATTATTACTGCATTCTTCCAATCTTCTGGTACATCTTTATCATTTAGACATTTGGCATACAACTTTGCTAAAATTGTTTCTATTTCCTTCACCTGCTTCTTTTAATATATCAATTATAATTCCATCATTTCCTGGAGCCTTTTCTTTCTTCATGCACTTAATTGCATGTCTCACTTCTTCATTTAAAATTCTGGGCAATTCGGAAGATGTAATAGATATAGGAGGTACTTGTTCTTTATTACTATATAATTCTTGATAAAAATCTTCTACCAATTTCATGATGTCATCTCTCTTTTTAGTAATAATTCCATCTTTTTTTCTTATTGCAGATATAAATTTCCTACCAATACCAAAATGTTGTTTAACATTTTTGAGACTTTTATTTTCTTCTACAGCTTTCCTTGCTATTTCACAGTTATACTTTCTTATATCATTTTCAACTCTTTTCCGTACCATTTTACAAAATTCGAGATATTCAATTCTTTTTAATACATCATTTTTGTATATCTTCATATTCCTTCTTTTCTTCATAAATTCTCTAGTCTCAGTAGAAATTTTATTAGTCAATTGCTGCTTTTTTTTACCAGCTATGTTTCTTGCAGTTTTTAAAAGTGTATCAGTTATTTTCATATTAATTTCATTCAAATCTGTATCATGTTCAAAATCTCCTAACACTTGAAACCTATTTATAAGTTCTAATTTAAATTCATTAGAATGTTTCTGAAGATTAGGAATATCAACTGTAAATATTGTTTTTCTTAATAATTTTTGTTTTTCTAGTTTTACATTAACACGTAACTTACACTTTACTAATCGATGATCACTTCTTGTGTTAAATAGGTTAAGAACATTACAATCTTGAAATATGTATTTTTTGTTAGTCAAAATATAATCCAATTCTGCTGTACCTTCATTTGGATGCTTCCATGTCCATTTCCTTTTAACATTTTCTCAAAAAATGAATTCATAATATAAAGTTTTTCTTTTTCTGCAAACTCCACAAGTCTATGTTCTCTCTCATTTCTATTACCATAACCAAAATTACCTACAGCAATTTCATCTTTCCTTTGTCTACCAATTCTAGCATTAAAGTCTCCCATAACAATTTTACAATGTTGTTTACTCTGATCAAAAACCTTTTGTACATCCATATAAAAATCTTCTACTGCTTCATCACTATGAGAACTTGTTGGGGCATAAACCTGAATTATCTGCATTTGGTATCTGCTATTACATTGTATAACTAATCTTGCCACTCTGTCCGATACACCATGAATCTCCACAATATTGTTCTTCCACTTTTTATTTATAATGAATCCTACTCCACTTGTATTTCCAATATGTGTGCCTTTATAATAAAGTATATGTCCACTTTTTAAATCAATTGTTTCTTCTCCTTTTCTTCTAACTTCACAAAGTCCAATAATGTCCCATTTAATATAAGACAGTTCTTCTTCTAATTCTTGCAATATTCCTTCACTTGAAAGTGATCTGCAGTTGTAAGTACCTAAATAAAATGTCATCATCAAATGGCAGCCTGGGTCTGCAATCAGGGGATTCTTAGCACCCTCCGCCTTCGGCCACCAACCACTGCCTTGGTTGGTGACTTTACAGCCTCCTGGAAATAAGAGCCATGCTTTATTTTTGTCTGTCATAATTGTATATATGTATTGGAAAAATATTTATCATTTACACAAACATTCATTCTGCCTTATCAGGCACTGAGAAAAAAGACCATGGTGTTTCTTGATCTTAAACTCAGAGGTAAAAAGCCAATAAACTCACCACACTGGCTAATGCGTGTTGGTGAGCAGCCCATCCATGTTCGTATACTATTTGAATAATCACATAGTAATAACAGCTCAACGACAAGAACGTATGGAGTGGACATTAGGAATTTGCCCTGCTCGGTTCCTTTAAGTCCTCCAAGAGGAATCAAAGGGTCTCCTTTCAGTTAATAGCAAACTCCTTTCTGCAGCCCCATTGACAGTACTAATAATTAAATATTTCAATCTCCTAGGAAACTGCTATAATTTTTTATCTATAAATATAATCACAATTTTTTATTTCCATTGAATCCTATCTATGGTTTATCATAAATTTTTTTTTGTACTTAAAAGTTAGATTCACTGATGAGAATCTGTTTAAATTTTTTTTTCTACTCACAAAATTTTTATTCAGAGAAACATTCATAACTTGCATTTGAATATTAACCACATTTTTTAATACACAAATATTTTCCTTTGGGTTTATTTTTAATTTAATTTTAATTATATTGATAATCATATCTTTAGCTTTGTCAGAACTGATTTTTTTATTATTCATGTATCAATTCCATTTTAGTCTTTTATAAGTATTATAACATTAAAAAAGCCTACATATTGGATCTTACTTAATCCTACAATTATATATTAACATATTACTTACAGTTTATTCCTCCTATCTTGATATTTCATGGTAAAACATTGGTACACACATATTTTTTCTTTCCATTGGTTTAATATTTTCCTACCATTACAATTTTAGAATACTCCACTGAATTTATTGATTATAGTTTTTAGCCAGCAGAGATTTTACTGTTTTAGCCATGCATCTTACTGAAAACTTGTTACTATAAAATTTAAAGTCCTTAAATTGATCATCCTTAATTATTTGTTTGTTTTAAAAAAAATAATGAGAAAAAACAAAAAACTTCAGCAAACTTTTTTTCTAACCAAAATAAAACTCAATTACTTGGTTTATACTTTCTGATCTGTAACTAATTTTTTTCCAAAAAAACTTTTTCCAACAAATATCATCATCTTGCTAATATATTTCAATTGGTGCATTTCATTGGTTAATTTTCCCACTTCTTTGCTTCTAAATATTTAATGACTTGCTTTTCGCTGAACTATTTTTAAAAACAAATATTTTTTTAAAAAGTATTTATTAGTAATAAAAAAAAACCTTTAGTGAATTTAATAAAATTACAATTTAAATAATTTTTATTTCATTCACATTAAATTCAAGATTAATCCTATGAACATTTAATCTTGAAATTCCAAAAATGAATATTGATCATTTATTTTAAAAATTAACTTAAGATTTCACTGAAAATAGTTATTGATAAATAATCCCAAATGCACACAGATTTAATTATTCATCCATATAATGCATATTTCCCTTTATCAAATTTGGTTTGAAGTCCCTTATCATTTTAATGATTATCAGATGATTATTGATTATAAAATATTATTAACTTATAGTTTTTTATTTTATCATTTAGATGCCTTTAAAAATAAATATCTTAACAAAATTTAACGTTTATACTAGTTTAAATTAAGTCCAAGTTCAAATTCTAAGTTGATTAAAATAACTATTATTTTTCATAGTTTAATAAGTGAATATTATTTTATTTTATAAAATTTGAAATTATGCATAATAAAGTTTATCAACAATTTGTTTTTATGATGAGGTGTGCCAGTAAAAAAGGTACAATATATATATATATATATATATATATATATATATATATATATATATATATTGAAGCAGTCAATCTTAGCTTAAGATTGTGCTTCATGTTTCTACCTACTAACCTGTGTTTAAATCCCTATTTCCCATCCCGTTCCTTTTGGCGTGTATATATATTTTATGTATATATTTGAGATGCATGCCTAAATTATAAAATTTAATGTTTCAATAACATGTTTTAAAATTATTATGAATTCTTTTTATTAAAATACATAGGTGCAACTCAAAAATATATATAGGAGCAAAACTTATTAACAAAATATTGATTTTTTAAAAATATTTTATTATATGTCATTTTTAGCTTTTTCTTTTTAAATTGCTTGTTTTTTTTTATTAAACTATTATAAAATCCAATATGGAAGATGTGACTGTTGTTAATTGTCCAAAAATAATTAAAGGGAGGTATTTTTTTTAATTAAAGTTTTACTTAAAATAAATGGGATTAAGTAGATTAAAGATTTTCTTTTGTATAAACATGTTGTCAAATCTATTTCTAATCTGGAAATAGATTTGAATTTATTTTGGACGTTATCTTACTGTTGTGTCTTCAAAAACAACTGATAAAAAAAGTATAAAATGACTGAATTTTGAATCACAGATTAGATTAGCTACTATTGAGAGAACTGATTGTAAACATATTACACATCGCTTGAGACTTAAATAATGTAGCTGTAAATCCATCACTTCTCTGCCTGGTTGGGTCATCATCTTCAGCAGCCATCTCATTCTGCTGTCCAAGAGGGAGTGAAAGCCTGACCTAAGAACTTTAATGGTAATAGAAGCTTGCAGTTATTTAAGAACTTTCATTTCAATTGCCATGTATGTGCAATATTTTAAATTGGACTCTTAAAATTGCCTGGTAACGTTTCAAGCCATCACCGCAAACTAAATCTAGCCTAACTCATCTATCAATATGTCTTATAATGTATTTAACTTTGTTTTTGTTTTAATATGTAATTTGCTCTTAAGTAATTTATTTTATTTAATTCTCTCTCATATGCTTATAACTTTCCTTAACTTTGGTGTGGTCAATTATTTATAGTTATTTATTACTTGATTTTATATATATGCTTTTATTATTATTATTCTGCCAATTTCTAACAATGTGATGAATTGAATTTTGTAAAATCTTTTTTTTCTTTTAAGTAAACCTTCGCGAATTAAGGTTTTTAACATCCATTTAAAACAATGCATTATTAATTAATTTACTCGCCAGATTGTTTTTATGAGTTAACATTTTATATATGTTGGTTTATTATAAAAATATATTTGTTTAACTCTGGATTTTCTACCCGGTAAATCCAGAATTTAAGCTAATTAATGCTTTGAAACCTTTTAAAATGTTTTTTTTTATTAAATTCTGAAAGAGTGACCCATTAATTATTTTCTATATAACTGTTTTTTTTTATTTACTCTTAAAATATAAGCTTAAATATTCCAGTTACTATAAAAACCATGAAGGTGGGATTGAATTATTTTAAATAGTAGAAAAGGGATGGGGGTAAATCTTAATGTTACTTTTTCTAAATAAAATCTCCAAATATATTCTAAGTAAAATATCTCTCTCTCTCTCTCTCTCTCTCTCTCTCTCTATATATATATATATATATAGATATATATATATATATATATATATATATATATATATATAACTGCATAGTGTATTATTTATTTAAATTATAGTATTCAAACAAAGGTCATTTATATTTAAAGCAGTAAATTATACTTTATGTCATTAGGGACATTCAGTCATACTGCGTTACTGACATTTAGCCTATCTTCATATTATATAGATATATATTACATGTTTCTAGTCTTCTAATCTGGGGGTTGTGACAAGTTCGAACCCATAGATTTCTTCTCGTACCTTGTTCCATAGATAGTTGAGCTATCTGGAACCATACTTATTCCATATAAAATGCCTCTGGTGGTGATCCTGTAAGTTTGGCACATGCTATGCATATCTACTTTCTTCATATAAAAAGGCCACTGGTGGTGATCCCTAAGTTTGTCACACATTATGCCCATCCACTTTCTTCATATAAAAAGGCCTCCGGCAGTGATTCTCTAAGTCTGGCACATGCTATGCCCATCCACTTCTTTCTCATCCAGAAGCACAACCTTTTCCTCTTAGTTATTTTTAGACTATTATGTCAGTACCGCAAGCTTCTTCGTATATTTATTTTTTTTGATTCATGACCCAGTTTTAATGCTCTAATATTAAAACTGCACTCTGCTTAATATATATATATATATATATATATATATATATATATGTCCACAGATGGCGTCCTACCAAGACTGCCAATCAAGCGTATGTTTTGTTTACATAAACGTCAGAGTAGTTAGTATTCACTATCTCTAACTATAATTCCACTTTCAGATCATGATTTCAAGCTATTTGCTATCGTCAGTGAAAGACAGGAATAAAGAAACTAGATCTGAATACAAACTCTGAGCGAAGTTTTGTATTCAGATCTAGTTTCTTTATTCCTGTCTTTCACTGACGATAGCAAATAGCTTGAAATCATGATCTGAAAGTGGAATTATAGTTAGAGATAGTGAATACTAACTACTCTGATGTTTATGTAAACAAAACATACGCTTGATTGGCAGTCTTGGTAGGACGCCATCTGTGGACATAAATACAAGCGTTAGCAAGTTTTTTAACTTGCATTTTTGTTTATCATATATATATATATATATATATATATATATGCCAATTACTTCTATTTTATTAATTAAATTTATTTTAGTCTTATACAGTCCCACCATCATAACTTATTTCTGTATTTAAGAGTATATATTGTACCGGTCGGTTTCGTCTGTTCATATAACAAGATCTAGCATCTAGGCAAAATTACCTCAAGTCCTATCGTGTGCAAGATACATAAGTCAGGAACACTCATGAACTCTGCCCTATTTGCCTATTTTCCAGATCTACCAACTTATGAGCAACAATTCCAATGATACTGATCTAATTTATTTACCCCCACCGGCATCACAAAGTCATGACACAAAAAGACTCTTACTTGAACTTTATTCATGTATAGAATGTTATTGTTAGCAATTTTTGATCATCTAGTAAATGAAACATTTTATATCACATCAATTTTATTTCTATTCAATAAATGAAACAATGATTTAGATATTTAGAAATATATATAAGATTTATTAAGTTAACTTGAGATATATATATGATTGCAAACGTTATTTGTGTTTAAACGTAAATAAAATGGGTATTTATCTCCTTTCATTAACCTCTCTTACAATGTTATAAAATGAACATATTTAATCAGCAATAACAAATAATTTATGGCTTTATTCTAATGCGGCTATTTATATGTCAATAATTTACAGATTGTATGGGATACCTAAGATTTTTAATAATAGCGCTAGACTACAGTTACTTACAGTTCTTTGAATCCACCATTAATAAAACAACAGCACTCATACCAATACATAAGTTTATTGAGTTTGAAGACACTGGTAACTATATTTAATTAATATTTGCATTTGCGAAATAAGAATGTATATGGGAAGCTAATTTAGGAAATAATAATACTGGCAGAAATATTGTATCAAAAGTGTGAATGAAATATAAAAAATGGCAATCCATTTAGCATAATCATAACAGTACGGTTTAGGAGCATTCATAGGCTTTAATGAGAATAAAATATGGGAGAGCAATATGTGTATGATGGCAATAAAGAGATCTATTCTGAGATCCAAGAAGGTGCTTCAATTTACAGTTAAAGAAGTCAACTCTCTGCAAACGTTGGCAGGGTCGGGTCATAAACAATGAAGACTGCGCTTTATTGAATTGCCATAGGCTGGACTTTTGCCAAAGTGAACCCTATGCAATAATATCTAGCACTGAAGAAGTCAAAAGGGGTTTACCAAACCTTGTCCTTGGTATTGGAAGTAAAAATGAATGAAGCACAAATATATATAAAACTAAAGGCCAGTATACAAGTAACGCTTGCATTAATATAAATATATAAATTTAATTAAGAAATAAAGAATTATCACCTATCTTTATTCATAAAGACCCAGCGTACTGGTATGATTTGATTTACTATGTGGATATGGAAGAATTACATTTAATGCTAATATAATAGCTTATAGAACTAGAAGATTCTCCCTCCCCTTTTATATTACTTTAAATTACACATAAACTTCCCACAACATATAACTAATATAAATCTTTGGTTTTGAATGATTTAATAAATGAATACTTTTCATATTATTAAATATATATGAAGTCGGTGGTGGATAGTGATTTCAAGAAAGTAATATTAATTTAATTCATATAAATATATTTAAAGTTTTTAGAAGTTAGTGCTATTATTTAATTAATCAAAAAAAAAAAAAACATTTCTAAGAAAACAGATTTTTGCTTAGTTTGTTTCAAAAAAACATTGTACAGTAATTATCAGATTCTGATTTTATTTCCCCAGACTTGCAGGCACCCGCTATAATAAGAATAACAAATTTGTTTTAAAAAAATACTAGATTAATCACCCTCTGAAAAGTAAGGAAGGTTTTCTTTTGTTAAAAGAGATAGCGTAAGCATTTGCGATTCTGGGGAAAATTATCGACTTATAATTTAGTATATGAAAATATAAAATTTAATAATGAAAATAAAATATTGCCGCATAGACATGAAATTAAGAAATAATAATTGTTCAGGAGAGGGTTAATTTAGGAGAGATTACTGCTAAGTTATATAGAGAGAACAAGGTACAATTGAAAGATAAGAGTTTACAAATTAATTCATAAGTAATATTAAATTTTACAAATAAAAGGCTTTACAAAATGTTTAAAGAAAGAGATAAGTGAGAGTTAAAATTATTCACGATAAATTTAAGAGTCTAGCAGCATTTGAAATGATTACTTCTGTACAAACTTGGCTATTCTTTTGATGATTTTCAGATTTCCCTCGGAGAACTAGATCTAGTTTGACGAGCATAGTTATTCAGGCAGGTAGTAAGTTCATTATTTAACAAACAGGCATATAATTATAGTCTATGAGTATCGGGATCCATGGGCACAGATTTCAGGGAAGGCCATCTCGAAAGGCGAGAAAGGTGAAGTGGATTTACTCATGACACATTGAAATTAAAACGAACACAAATTTACTTGGCAACTGCTCTCATTGACTGTCTTAGTTCCTCTGTTAAATTATTTCATAAATTATCCTATGCCTTGGTATTTGGGGAATCCTTTCTTGATTGGTCATTGCTAATCATTTTCTTTAATCTAATTTCCAAAAGAATTTCTATACAAGCTTTTACCCATTGTGATGGAAGATGCCATTGTTAGATAAGTATTCAAACTGAAATTAATTTGATAAAAAAATGTTTGTGACAAAAGTAAATCAATTAAGTTTAGTTTCTAATTTTGATTTTAGAGAAACTTTTAATTAAAGTTAATTTAGAATATTACACAAGATTACGTTTCTCACCTTTAATTAATTTTGACTAATTACAATCGCATCTTCCATATTGAATTTAAAATAAAAGTAGAGTTTAATAGCAAAAATAATTTAAAAACAAAATTTTATAGAATGACATACAACAAACTTTTTGTAGTAATTATTTTCTCATTATGTTTGTCTCTACAATATCTCTGTATATGAGCTGCAATCCATAAATAATTACTATAACTTTTATAAAATAAAAAAATACAGAACATATAATATATTTTGATATTATAAGTCCGTTATAAATAATCAATCCCCCATTACCTATTGCATATATGTATTTTTAAATGCTATATTTGTTAATTTTATGTGTTTAAATTTATATATCTATGCATATATCTTCATTAATAAGTATGTTAGTTAATAATAATCAAAAAAAGAAGGACAAAAAAAATGCATTAGTGAACAGAATATATACACAAGAATAGGGTTTGAATTTAGCTTGGTAGCAGAAGATTTGAGGTGGGCTGTGAAGCGCAATCTGAATCTCAGATTCTGCTTCAATATGCCTTGGGGAAAACAAAGCGTTCATCTTACTATTGTTAAAATAATTTTTCATTAAATATTTTGTCATAGATTCAAATATAATATTTCAAATGTATTTTGTTTATTTTCACAACCTCAATGATGTGAAAATAGTTTATATCATATCTATAATGAATTTCGGAATGCTCCTAGAAAAATATATGTTATTCACTACATTTCTGAACCATAAATCAAAGCGTTAATGGCAGTATTACATAATTCTTTTTAATATTTGATTGGCATCTTAATATTGGACCCACCAAAGATGTGTGTTTATTTGTAATATATTATTTAGCTAATATAGAGCATATGAGAAATAATAGCATGAATGACACTATGTAATTATCTACCACTTGCTCATTTATGCACATACTAATGTACTTAATTTATAAATGTATAATAATTTGTCAGGATATTAAACTATATTTTATTGTCTAACTTATTTGAGTAGTTCGAATTCCTTTTCTCCACTTCCACATATTACAGCCATGCTTAGGTATATTTTAATTTAGTCATGTTAATAGATGTCTCATTGTTTTGCTCAGCTTTGCTAGTCAGCCAGATTAAAATTAATTCTCATGTGCCATCACTATTATGTTGTTCATTGGGTGTTTGATCTGGGGCTTAGAGAGTGGGTTCGAATTCAGGCTGGTCCCTGACCTAAATCTTGGGCTTGACTGGGTTTGAAGTACATTTTGTGAGTTCCAGCTCATGTTAGATGGATAAACATGATTTGACTAGTACAATATATATATATAAATTATGTTTTCAGGAACAACCATATTTAATAAAATAAAATAAAAGTAAAATATTTGTTTCAACAAAGTAACATTTGCCTTAATGGGACACAATATAAATTACATGGTTATTGCAGAAATAACAAGAGTATCATGTGATTATTAATCAACTTGACTGATGTTTTTTATCTATTTATTTATGTGAAGAAGTCTTCCATATGGATGTAGTTTTATTGTTTTTACATATTTGTTAATGTTGCTTGTTCATTTTAAAATTGCTATAGACTCTATAAATATTTATTGATGGTATGGTATTATTATTTGAAAAATCAAGGCAATGAACAGTATCTAAAATATAGAGAGCAAGTGCTGAGAATGTTGAGAGTCACTAATGTTTATTTTCATAATATTTGAATAGCCAGAAATTTAGTGTGGACTTTTTTTTTTATCCAAAGGATTCAATATTTATTAGTAAAATACACTAATGCTAAGAAAATTAATGTTTTTATAGTACTTGTATCACAACACCTAGTAATTCTAGATAGCATTCCATTAAAATTATTATTGCAAATTATTTTAAATGAGAACAATAAATTATGTGATGATCCAAACGAAATATCATGGAGCAGGAATGTATTTCTGTCAATTGTTGAAAAATGTTATATTCATATTACAAAATATTTCATTGTTGTTATGAGTGAAGGTTCAGCCCAATCTTTTTTACATTAGGACTAAAATCCTAGCCTTTGAAAAAGGATATTTTATTTTCATATTAAGAGACTTTTCTTTTTCTGGAAATAATGTCTTTTGTGAAACTCAAAAGAATATCATTAGCTCAGATTTTTTTTTTTTTGCATTTGTGCGTTTGGAAATTCATTGAGAATATATTAAATGAAATAGGTTAAAAACTAAATCATGGTAAATTATTCTGTAAAATTTTGCATCTACTGTAATTATTACTTAGTGTTACTTGAATTTTTATTTTTTATTTTTAATGTGTCAAAGCATCAGCTGGGAAGTGAACTCTGGGACAACTGCTTGTAAGGCAGCTGTGTTAACCACTCAGCAATTTTTATTTTAAAACAATTTGTTAAGAAAATTAATCATTTTCTTGCATTTAGGAAAATCATCATTTTTTTCACACAAAATCATAAGCTGAGATTAGATAGCACAAGTTCTTAATTTATCTTCAAAGTGTATTCAAATGTGAATTCACAAAAATAAAATATATTAATAGCGACTTCTTTCTGGTTTAAATAGAGCCTGTACTAAAGGTAGAAGATTCTCAAATTGAACATTTCTTACTAATAGTATCCTTTAATGTCTTTGCTAGGAAGACATAAAAATCATATTTGGGCAATAATTTTTTGAATCATTATTAAATTTATTTGGTCTTATGATTGTTACAGTTTTGGTTATATGTGAATGTTTTGAAATAGTTTTTACAATAATGATTTGAATAGTAATATGAAAACATGCTTTGGATTTAGGTTGTAATTTTTTTTTTAGAAAATCTAAAAATATGCTATCTGCTTCTGAGGCATGTTTTGATCTAAAATATCTGAGAAATTAAAAATCATTACTACATATTATTTTGCTAAATTGATATCAGAGATATTGTGAAAGAAAAGTTTTCAAGTAACAGTGATGGTAAAGATGGTTTAGAAGTGCTTTTTAAACCATTACTCTTACACAAATATGGCTAAACTCCCTGAATAAAGAGTTTTAATGGTCTCACTCAGTTTTTTAACATTATCTAGTGATTTTGTAAATTTGTAAGCAATTTCCAGATTTCTATTTTTTATTAAAACACATTTAAAGTTTGAGGTAATAAGTAAAATATAGTTTGGCTTTTTTATTATTATTAATCTATTGATTAATGGTTTAAAATGTTTTACTTACTTGCAGACATATTTTCATCCTGGTTTTGTTTTATTACAAGTTTTTTTTTTAAAAAAATTAAATTGAATAAATGTGTATGATGGATAAAAATTTGAGCATAAACCTGTCAAAAAGTGACATTTTTTAGAATTATGGGTTATTTAACTAATTATAATAAAATCCTTGTTTTTACTTCACCTTTGAGTAGTAAGTTTTACATTGCTCTTTACACAAAAATGTGAAGCTTAGTATTATTAGAAAAGAATTATAAGGCTTAGTACTTTCAGAGCACTTAGGTCTCCATATTCATAGCCTATCTTGGGAGTGTTGGCTTACATTGAAATTTTAAGCAAAGCTTAGCAGTATTTTATGCAAAATTTATTCAAAGTTTTCTTTTATAAAGACCATTTTTTGGAGATTGCAAAGCACAATTCTTTTCAGTTTATTGCATAGTTGTCATTTGCAATAAAGCATGCCTCTTTTATCTTTTGTTTTATACCATTATGTTCAGTGCACAGTGCTCTTCCCATAATGGGTTTGAACACATGGCCTGTTGTTTTTTGGTGCTCAAAAAATATGGACTTGTTTAAAGTGTTGTTTAGAGCCCTCCTGTATAAATAATGATGTTGAGATGTTCTGGTGGTGATGAAAGAAAACTTTGAATAAATTTTGATAAATTACTGCTAAGCTTCACTTAAAATCTCAATGTAAGCCGACACTCCCAAGATAGGCTATGAATATGGAGTCCTAAGTGCTCCCAAAGCACTAAGCCTTATAATTCTTTTCTAATAATACTAAGCTTCACTTTTTGTGTAAAGCGCAATTTAAAACTTAACTAATTATAATATATCATAAACATGAAGAATTTTTTCTCCATGCTTTTATAATTCCCATTTTATCTTATATAGTGGAAATTTTAACCTATGCTTTTTTTTTTATTTTATTTTTAAGAAGCTTCTTCAGAAATTTAAAAAAAAATGTAGAAAACGCTTTTATATATATAATATTTTACTAATTATAATAATTTAACATCAGAAAATGGGTTTTCAAAATAAATTTTTCCAAAATCTAGAAAATAATAGTTCCTCTTTATGACGTGTTTCTTTCTTTTGTTAATTTAAATAAATCTTCAAACTTTTCTATTATGATTTTGAGTGAAATAAAAAAACTTAATGAAAATGCCGAGTAATAAATTATATTAATTATCTACAGAGAATACTTTTTTAAATATGTAATGGAATCAAATTTAAATTATTTATTATCTTTTTTATCTATGCAAAACTCTATTGAAGGTAAATTTTAGGCATATATTATATAAATATATATGAATATTTTTTTCATTTATTTTTTCAAGAAGTTATTTAAATTTGATAGATTTTTGGCTAGTTTAAAGGAAAATAATTAGTGCTTTTTAGATACTTTTATTTTGATATTTTGTTTTTAATTAAAAAAATTAACTTGTGCTACAGCATACCTTACATACATATTTGAATATTACAATTCATGTTTATAATGGTGTATTGAAGTAATATTTTGATACTTATATGTTAAATTTTAATTAAAAATCATTATTTTTTTTGATCACCATTTTATTAGCAGTTTTTGAATATATTGTTAAGCCAACTTAAATATAGTAAATTATGTACTGGTATTAAGCAATTTTAAGTGCTTATTTCAGTGCCATATAGGGTTAACTTTCTACAGGTTTTGGAATATTCTGAGTTATTCTTTTTTACATTATTTTGCAAATATTTAAATATAACTAACTATAGTATATATACATAAGCTATCCAGACCAATTGATGAGTGCTGGTTCAGCACAAAATGTTTATATTGGAGATCATTTATCTTTTTCACTTATTTTTTCTCATGTGTCATAGCATTAGCCAGGAAATGAATCCGCTAATGTGGGACATCTGATTGTAAAGCAGCTGTCACTGACCTCTTGACCAACAATGCTTGACTTATCTTTTGTATGTTGGATGACTAAAGGAAGGTTCAATTTTTCTCTAATTATTTTGTTAAATAATTTAATGTTTAGATTTATTTTCAGAGGAATTCTTATTTTGTTCAAAATTTCTTCAATTATTTATTTTTTAATCATAAGAAAAAAGTCAATATTTTGTTTATATTATAAATATATAACATGATTTTAAAAACAAAAAAAAACAAAACAGTATTACTTCAAATAAAAGATGTTCAGGAAATTAAGACACAGTAGGATTTTAAACTTGAAAAATTGGAAAAAAATATTTTAAAATAATTTTATTGAAAAATAAAAAATAAATAAATTATTTACTTAAATAGGACCTAATATAAATACAATAAGCTTATCTAATTTATTTCAGATATATTTTCACTTTTTATATCTTTACTTTCAGAATTTCAATTCTTATTTTCATTATTCTTTTAGGGTACATCATCTTCAGGCCATTTAAATTGTTAGCAATGCAACATTTTAAGAAAAAAATTTTGATAATTTTTTTATGTATATCTTTCCAAGATTTCAAAATCCACTTAGAAATATACTATGTTGTTTGCATTACAAAATCTTTTTTTTTTAGTGTAAATACTTGAACAATTTTTTTTTTTTTTTAAATATTTTAAAATATTGTATTGACATTTAATGTTACTGGTAAATCTTTTTCTTTGGATGAAAAATCAGTTCTAAAATGCAAATTAATAATTTTTTAGATTATTAAAGTAAATTAAAGTTTTTAAAAATAGATTTGTCTTTATAATTGCAGTCATATGTCATTAATTTCTTTCTCAATTTATTTTCATGTAAAAATAAATTTTCTAATTAAAATCTGAATTATTCTTTTAAAATAATTTATATTTTTTGAAATAAATTATAAATGTATAAAAAAAGATTTTAAAACATATAATTTTATTTTGAAATCAAACAGAAATATCAGAACTGTCAAAATCGTTGACAGACACACACACACACACATGTGTAGAGAACAAGAAACAACCAATCAATCCAAAAGCAATTTTCTACCTCATTGTTGTATTGATTTATTAAGTGTATAAAAGAATTTTAAAACTGATGTACTAATGGTAAAATTGGCAAAATAATATTAAACATCACACTTTGGGAGAAAGTTAAACCATTTACAAAATCAAACCCCAAAATTTTGACATTAAATGTTAAATAATTTTTCTTTTGTTAAAAAAGATTTAACATGCTATTCTACACAGGTCAATGATTGTAATGTCATATGCATGTACAGTATAAAGCAAAAATCTGTAGAAATAAGATGTTAAGAATTTTCATTCCCAATTTAAGATGCATTCCTCTTTTAAGGGTCCAAAATTTAGAAAAAAATTGCATTATTATTTGAAGTAATACCATAACTTACAATTGATTATCCTTTCCAATCATTTATTTTTTAAAAAAAAAAATGAATTTTTTAGTGAACAAAATTACATAGAAAGTATAAAAAAATATGTCAATTATTTTATAGAATCATTGTCAAAATATAGTTCATCTTGCCATAAAAAATAAAACTAAAACAAAAATATATATATCCAAAAGCAACAAATATATATATATATATATATATATATATATATATATATATATATATATATATATATATATATATATATATATATATATATATATATATATAATCAAATAATATAAGTATAATAACAATATTCACTAGAATAAAAACTACAAAATTTTTAAAAAATGCCTGTATAAAATTAAAGATTAAAATTCTTTGCTATAGCTAGCTTCGGTATATTCCACCATTGCTACTTAAGATGGTGGAATATACCGAAGCTAGCTATAGCAAAGAATTTTAATCTTTAATTTTATACAGGCATTTTTTAAAAATTTTGTAGTTTTTATTCTAGTGAATATTGATATATATATATATATATATATATATATGAAACATACCTACAAATAAAACAATAATATCTTTCCAAAAGAAATTACCTTTTTTAAATGAAACAATATTTTTTTTTAAAAAATCTACTTATCTGTCTACCTACCTATGTACTTACCTATCCATCTATCCAGCCATCTATCTACTTACTCATTGATCTAACTACATACTCCCACATATTTACCTATCTACTTACCTGTCCAATGACCAACCATCTATCTATCTATCTATCTATCTATCTATCTATCTATCTATCTATCTATCTATCTATTTATCTATCTATCTATCTATCTATCTATCTGTCTGTCTGTCTGTCTGTCTGTCTGTCTTTCTGTCTATCTATCTATCTATCTATCTATCTATCTATCTATCTATCTATCTATCTATCTATCTATCTATCTATCTATCTATCTATCTATCTATCTATCTATCTATCTATCTATCTATCTATCTATCTATCTATCTATCTATCTATCTATCTATCTATCTATCTATCTATCTATCTATCTATCTATCTATCTATCTATTCTTCCGTTCATCCATGAAGCCGTCCATCTATCTATTTATCTTTATATAATTATCTATCTTTTATAAAAGTACCTTCTCATAATTTTATTCTAAATTTTAAAAAAGAGAGATAAAATTAGGTGTTTGCAAAGTATTTTGCCTATGTTGATGTATATGTATGTGTGTTTTTCGTATTTTTTGATTTGCTTATGTTTGTTTTTGTTTCAGTTGAGTTATGCCTTGATAAAAAATATATAAAATACATGAAATATTGGTGATATTTTTTATGAAATTTATTTCAGTAAAAAAAAAAAAAATCAGTTATTTTTTTTTGTTTTTTGATAATTTAAATCAGTTATTTTTTAAAAAAAGAAAAAGAAAGATATGACAACTTTATATATTTATAACTGAACTAAATTTAAAAAGAAAAGAAAAAAAAGTACTATTTTTTTGACATTGGTATTCAGTGAGAGTGTTTATTTTGTTTGTAAAAATGTTCAGTAATTCAATACTTTTAAATAATTTATCACTCAGTTTTTTCATTATTGCAATATCAAAACCTTTAATGATTTTTTCTTTATAAAATTATAATCATTCCTTTTTTGAGTTGAAACAGCAGGTTACAAGAATTTTATTCTATTCAATGTTGACCTTATTAATGATAATTAAAGTTTTATATTAAGGCTTTATGGAAATATATTAATATCTGGAAGAGATCTAAAAAATATTTATTTTTTGCTGCTAGTAACTAATCTCGTGTCTGATTAAGAAAAAATCTGTTCGCATACAGTTAGAAAAATAAAAATATACTAATTAATACCGTATCAATTAAAATATATATATTGTAATAGTAAGACATATGAAAGAGTAATGACAAACAAACGACTATCAATACATTTTTGTTAAGAATGAATTAGAACACTAAAGTAATTACATAATATATATTTATGAAATAACACATAAGTTAATATACTAAAATTAAAAAAAAAATACAATTTATCTACTGTAATTTATATATATATGTCAAAGCGTTGACTGGGAAGCGAACCTGGGCCAGCTGCTTAGAAGACAGCTATTCAAACTGCTAGGCCACCAACACTGAACTTATCCACTGTACTTTAAACTCTTTTAGCAAAAGCCTTTTATTATATATACATATATTTATGCATACACAACATTGCATTTCAAATTGTACTACAGTATTCTTTAGAGCAGTGATCTTCAACCACCAGACCATGGCCCGGCACCTGGCCGCAGCTAGACTGGCAAGAAAGTTTATAATAACAAAATAATAAGATTTTAAACTTTTAATTAATATGAACAATTTTTATTTATTTTTTCATCACATTTAATAAAAAAAAAAAAAAAACAGAACAAAAACAAAATCTAATCAATCATACATAAATTAATTTTCATCAAAATATAAAATTACAAACCAATTTTCTTTAAAAAACTTGTTTTTTATTATTATGACTATATGAATTTTAATTAATTTGTTTTTCTATTTATCACAGATGTTTATGGGGGGGGGGTAGAAAAAAGTTTTTTATTACACAAACTCCTGTTGTCTTTTGATAGCCAATCATGGCTGCTTGTCAGCATTGTTAAAACAATAAAATGTAATGTGACTTTTTTTTGTCTCTTAAACTTTTTCTACTTTCTCTTTTAATATTTCATTTTTAGTGTTTTTTTTTTGGCTATAAGGCGATTTTTTGTTTTGGCTTTAACTTTTTATTTTGGAAATCAATTTTTATTACCTTTTTTAAAAAATAAAAACCAAAAAATAAGTTCTGTTTCTAACTTTTACAAAGTATTTCTCAATATACACCCACCACCCCAAAATAAAGTAAGATCAAAACTTTTGACTTTTTCAAGTTTCATTTTTTTTTTTTTGTTTAAAAATACGCCACTTTTTTTTGGCCTATAAGGCAATATTTTTTTTGGCTTTATTTGTATACCGTTAACCCTTTTCCCGCGTCCGACGAGGCTCCTCGTGGACATCTGAAATCACTCTAACTCAGCCCGTTTTCATACGAAAATTTTCGTTAAATACGTATTGAATTCGTTTTTAAAAGTTCTGTACGATGGTGACATCTTCTGATTTATTTTAGAAGTAAAAAATAGAAAAAAAACGCATTTAAACCTAAACAAAGAAGGAACATTATTTGTGATTGGTTCTTAGCATGCTCTCAGCCGAAAAAGACATTCTGATTGGCTGGAAAGAACAAAGAAACTGCCTGATCAAAGAAAATAAAGAAAAACGCTGAGATTTTCATTTCAAATACGATTTAAATTATTATTAAATAATATTTATGGAAATTAAACATAATTTTCAGAGAGAATAATAAAAAACAAAATTATTTTCGAAAAATATTGAAGATTTTAGTACAAATATTGAAGTTGTAATAAAAAGAAATATTTACTTTTCTATAACGTAAAAGTCGATCTTTTTGTTTACATTATAACTTTTATGTTGCCGATATTGAATATCTTAGAATAAATAAATAGCAATTTATTTTTAAAAGAACTTTCGTTGTCTTCACAACCTGAAAAATTAATTATATACTTTTTATAAACGTATCTGAGTTGAATTTAATATTATAGGCGAATATGTTTTAACAATAGGCTTTGTCTTCAGTTTGTGAGTTGGCCAATTAAAAGATTTGATTTTTATCTGATACAACCAATGATAAAATTAGCGGTTTAAGGGTTAAAATACTAAAACTTTTATTTTTAAAACCAATTTCTGTTACCTTTTTTAAAAAATAAAAACAAACAAAAAATAACTTTGGTGTCTATCTTTTGTCTCAGTGATGACAATGTATTTCTCAAAACCCCCGATTAAAAATTTATCTGTAAAGTTCTGCTGGTCTGCAAAATCTTATCCTTACTTTTACTGGTCCGCAGGTGTGAAAAGGTTGAAGACCACTGCTTTAGAGCTATGATATAATGAATAATATATATATTGTAGCCCTTGGATTTGCCCAAGACTCCATTTTTTGAATTAACTATGCAAGATAAGGTTTAACAAAAAATTTTCTTCATAGTTTATATATATTAATAAATAATTTTTTTACCCAAGACTAGGTTTGAACCCATATTCATTAGGATTGCGTACATTTTACTTGGTAGGCAATCTGAACATTTGTCATTAAAATATTTCTAACCAAAAGATTGTTTTATTTAACATTAATTTATGGGTCAATTTGGTATTAAAGATATGTTTTATTGGAAAAGCAAGATTTATATATCATTTGACAGTTGAGTGAAAAGAAGGAGGGGGATGTGTGACTCATAAAACTACATTATATAGTGATAATGGATGGTCATGATTTTATACTGATAAGTTATAAATAAATAGTTCATGAGATTAAATTATAAAAAAATAATAGTAATAATAATTAAGGATTAAAATATTAAATCTGTTTAATTAAAGAATTGTATATGTGAAACATGTGTGTGTATTTAATCTAATTGTGGATTTTATTTATAAAGTTCACAATTAATAATCATTCCTTGTCATTTTGTGAGGAAATCTTTAAAAAAGAAATTAAGTCATTTTTAATAGTTTATTATTCGCAGCCAAAATTTAGTTCAAACTTCTGGGTTTGAAGCTGGGCTGCTATATATTTTTCTAATGGAAAAAGTAAAAAGGGGGAGAGAGAGTTTCTGTTATTTATTCTGAAGAGAGAGCTTTCTGTCTTTTGTTCTTTGGTGTGGTTATCACATTGTCATATAACCCAGTAAATTATCAGAATGATTTAAGTGATATATATATATATATATATATATGACAAAAAAATTTAAGTGTAAAATTAATTGGTGATTGTCTGTTAAATGTAAAATTAATTGGTGATTATCTGTTAGAATGCAGATGTGAATTTCGCTTGGTTCTTTCAAAAGGGCAAAAGGTTAAAATAACCAGAACGAAAAAGAAATAAAAGTCAATTAATTAAGAAAATAGACTGATGAGATCTCAATGGACAATAAAATTTCATGATGGAGGGAAACAGGAGAGAAAAAAGGCAGACTCTATAAAAGCGGGCTATTCTATCTAAAACTCTCTGTTGCAAGTTTTCTCACTTTGGTTATATAAAGAAACTTTGCTATAAAGTTAAAAAGAAATATATTTTTTTAAGAAAAAAAATTGTTTGTTGTAAATTATTCATTTGTCTCTTGAAACAACTTTGCCAAATTTAATATTATAAGAGAAAAGAAAATGTCTCTCAAATAAGTTTTTAAGTGGGTACACATTTAATCTCCTGAAGTTAATTAATGGTCATGATTGTCTTGCATTAATTGATGAGAAATTGGCAAATGGTAAAATTTAAACCACAGAAAATAAACTCTATGTTTGATTTCGTATATAAAGTGTTCAATTTGAATATTAAATGAATTTAAAGGGACAAAAAGACAACACAAAGTAGACGTATATCTTTAGAAATTTTAACAAGTTCTGTTCAGCTGTAATCTACATAAAATCAAAATGAGGAAATTGTTTCAGTAGCATAAAAATCATATATCTGATGGCATAGGAATCAAACCCTATCACAAGAACTTTTTCTACATAAACTCATGTACTCATACAAACAAATCAAGGAAGAAAAGGAAAACAGAAATCAGAAACTTGAAGGACACTTCCAAAGAACTATATAAGTATATATTTTTTTATTATTCGCTATTTATATAGAACATTTAATCTAGAAAAAAAAAGAAAAATAATTTCTTTCTTTATGTTTTATTATATATATCCATTTCAAATTAATTCATGTCAGAATTATAATTGTTGTTATTTTGGGGGTAGAGATATTGATGTCAGAAGTTTTTGTATGTGTTTATTTTAAATGCTTTTATTATCATTATCATTTTGGGGGTAGGTGAAGTTAATATCGAGTCATTCTGTATGTGCCTTATTTTAAATGCTTTACAAACATTTAAAAAAAAAGAGAGATATTATTATTAAGGGAAATGTTTTGAATGAATCAGATCAAAAGTTATTATCAAATGCTTAGACTTATTGCTTTGTTTATAAAATTGTGTGGTTGTTGAGCTAAAACACCATCATTATCTTATAAAAGTGCAGGGAAATAGTTTTAAAAATTTAATACACATTTCTTATTATTTCTTATTATTATTATCATAAAATTAAGGCCAGATACAAGCTGATTAATGCTTGGAAAAATTGTTGGCTCATATTCCAGTGCACTAACACAAGAATATTGTAGACATGAAAGTTTTACTTGTAGAAGTTGATGTTTCAACATGTATATAATGTGGATGGACAAAGAGTCTCCACCAAGCTGGTGAAGTCATAGCTCACTAAGACATTTATACTATATTATAAAGTATTTAAACACAGTGGAAGAGTTTTTCCCACTTGGTTATTCTCTGCACGATAAGAAGATTTCTTTATTGATGGCCAGAGGTAATAGGTACACTTAAGTCTCTTTGTATGACTAGCGATAAAAATCCTAGCATATCTCAACCTCAGTGAAAAGGTTTTCTCTTATTTGGGTCAAAGCCTGCTTCATGCTAATGTTTGATATTCCTTATGAGTGTATAAAAGATAGCTATTATAAGCATTATTTATAAATGATGGATACAGGGTCGCAAACTCAATTTGATGTCAGGATGAATGCAGATAATGTATGTGCGATTGGTGTACTTAAATATTGCTTTGTTGATCTAGTTTAATTTATCAATTAGAACCAAAAGTAATAAAGTTAATAAATATTCAATTTCATGGTTAAATAAAACCTACAGATGTTGTAAGTGTAAGCAATGTGCATATGAAGATATCTAATAAATATTTCCACAGGCAGCTGATAACTTCACTGGAAAGATAATATTATTAAAATATTATTATGGTGATAAGAACGTGAGTATAGAGTATGTGCACTATGATGATGATTGATATAGATACCAATTTGTTTGCATTAACTTAGTCCCATCATCCATAAAGTATATCTATTGTAAAGATTAGGGCAAAAGAATGTTAGATCAAAATGATGAAATAAAATTAGTAAATTTGCGAAGGAAAGTTAAACTAAAATAGTTAAATAAAATTATTAAAATTTCATTATGGGAAGAATTAGCTCTAAAAACAGATCAGTAATTTAAAAGCATTAAACACAGGAAGAAATTTGGTATTTGTTGTATCTAGGATAAAAATGAAAATGAAAATATAATATATGTGAAGGTAAATATTACTTTTTTCTATTTGATATTAATATTACTCCATGGAAATCATGATTCCCTGATAATTAGGAAATGGATATTTATATTTTAAACCTATTGATATTATCCATTGATTTAGGGATATTTATTTATTGAATTTTGTTTTTATCATAATACGGTTTTAAAACAGGGGAAAGCCATGCGAGTCATGAAGCGAGTGTGTATATTCTGCATTGAGTTATAGTATGTCAATAAAATTTGTTATTTGTTTTAAATAAAATTTGCATACATCTCAATCTTTATGTAGGTTATTATTATCTAGACATCTCAAATCCAATCATACATCAATATATTATTATTAATATTTGAATCATCATTTTCGTAAATAATATCCGGTAAAATTATTTAAAATGGTTAATTTCCGATACTTAGAATTACCAAATAATTTAATATAGTTGAAATATAAATTATGAATAGAGATAGTTATTGAGTGATGGTGACTGCAGGGGCAGGCATAAAATCCTTTCCCCATCCATTGTATTCAAACACCTCTCTAGATGCACTTTTTTATAATTTTGTTATAATTGTGAATATGGTTATAATGTATTTCTAAAAGATTTAATAAGCTTAAATTATTCTGAGCTTTAATGTAAATAAATATTAAACTGCATTAAAGACAGCCCAAGATCACCTTGGAGGTGATCATGAGAGGAGTGTTTATCACCAATAATCTATCACAGTTTGCTCAATTTCAACACCTAATTGTTCTTAAAAAACCCTGAGAAGAGATTATAATGACAGAAATGAGCTAGTAGAATGTAAAATTTAATAGTAAAATAGATAATAATGTAATAGACCTATGGATGTGAAGTTGATGGATGGGTGAATCAGGAAGGTGGAGATGGATATAAAACTTTGTAATTGGAACAGAATTTTAATTGTAACTATAATGATGGTGAATGTTATGTGCTGAGTATAACCAAGAATTTTCAACAATATTAATATTATTATTTTTAAAACATTCTCAGTGGTCTCTTAATCGATTGATTATTTATTAACCCATTCGTTAAATATTATTACTGAAAATTATTGAAATGAGATTTAATCTCCATATTTTATTAAAGTTGCAATTTGGAACTCTGGCAATTAAGACTATAGATGTTCTGTACCATCATCATCATCCCATTAGGCTTTAGAAATAGTGTTAGCTGGGAATGATGAAGCATCCACTGATCCATACTTAAAATGTTACAATTGGCATGTAACTGAGCTGCAAGTGTTTAAATGCCATATAGATTTGAATAAAGTTATAATTAGCTTAAACTGTTCGATAATATATGTTATGTTTGTAAACTCTCCCAATTGTTTTAGTTATCTTTGAAATACAATTTGGATGACTGATCGAAAGATTACAAAATACGTTTTATATCAATTTGATAAGCTTTATAAAATTAACAAAGTAAAGCATAACTTTTCATTTGTTAGAATTGGCTTACAATGCGGTCGCACGGAGGAAATTGTACTTAGAAAAATTCATATATTTACAATATATATATACATTCATTGTATGTATTTATAAAGAGGATTTAATATACAGATCAACATTTTAGAAAATAGTGAATAAAGAGTGTGAAACAGCTAGAATATATGGGACTCCAAAAATTAACAAAGACAACATATGATTATGGCCAATTACTTATTGTAATAGATCTTACTTAGAAAAAGTTTCAAAATGGATATCGAATGAAATTTTGAAAAAAATGTGCTAAAGAGTAGGAAAATTCCAAAATTAAAGATAATAAAATTTTAATATACAAAATTAATGACATATTCAAAAAAATATGACTACAGAAATTTAACATTAATGAAAATGGACATTACAGCAATATATACAAACTTAAATTTAAGTAAAGCAATAAATTTAGCTATAGGAAAGTATATTAAGGATAAAAATAAATAAAATTGCCTATTCATATAATTGTAGATTTATTTAATCTTAATTTTTTTCTTTATTGCATTGCCTTAATTAATTAATTAAACCGTTTTTTATAAAATCTTTATTCTTTGTACAATGCTTACATAACACCCATCAACATCAACAGTTTCAATTGCCCCTGCAATCTTCCTCAGAATTATAAAATATATACACATACACATAAATATACAAATCACATAAACTATATATAGATTATATACAAATTATATAAACCTTATAAAAACCCATACATACATATACATATATATATATTCATAAAAATACACAAACATACCTATAACTTGTATATCCCCTCAAATACATGAATACTAATAAAATAAAATAAAATAAAACCTTCTAACACTTTAATTTTAATCTTTTTCCTTTTTCTTTTTTATTACAATTCTTTACATTTTTATACATTTAATATATACATCTATTTATTATTATTATTATTATTATTATTATTATTATTATTATTATTATTATTATTATTATTATTATTATTATTATTATTATTATTATTATTATTATTATTATTATTATTATTATTATTATTATTATTTCATATATATATATATTATTATATTTTCATGCTGTTATTTTATATCCTTCAAAAATATACTTATTCTTTTTTATTATCTTTATAACTTTATATTCTAACCCCATAATTTATAATTAATTACTACATTTATAATATGTTAACATTATCATATTTATTTATATGCCTATTCTTATTTACTCCATTCTTTTTTACTTCTATTTTTATCTTATTTTCTATATTATACCCACTTAAAACTTTTAATTTTTTACTTTATATATCTCCTATATATCTCATATATCTAAAATCTAACCTTTAAAATTTCCATTGTTTTCTATATTTAAAATCTATTATATAAAACTAATATAAAAACTATTATAAACAGAAAATGATGTTTAATTCCTACTTATTTTCTTTATTTTATTATTATATTAATATCCTTAATTAACTCTAACACTTAATTCTTAATTTTACCTTTTAAAAAAAATTCTCTATCTTCCACCTTTCATTTCTCTTTCAGTTAAACCATTTTGTATTTATTTTTCATTTAAATCTATAGCTTCCATACTTTAGCTCCCTCTATTTCTTTTTTTACTAATTAATTTTCTACTTTCACTTTAATTTTATTTTTATACTTTTGTTATATTAACTTTTATACTAAAATTCTCCTCAATCCTAAATTTTTGTTCATTTTTGGTTTAATATTATTTATGTAAATAGTTTCTTTAATCTTTCTTTCCCTTCTACCTTATGTAAATGTAACATTCTAATACATTCTTTATTAAACTCATATCCTGTCTCCAATCTGTGCATATATATATTGGTGAATTTCTATCACATTTATGCTCTGTCAATCTTTTATAAATTGAATTCTTAGATTCTTCAACATAATTCATTACCTCTTTATTTTTAACTTTACAATCTTTACAATTAATTTCATAAACTCCATTAACTTTATTATACTCTGTTTTATTTAAATATTCATATTTATTCTCTAATATTGTTATTATATTCTTTCTTTTTTTTATTAACTATTTTTACTTTCAATACTTCTGTAAATGTTTTATTAATTTTGTTTATAATTCTATTTAAATTCTTAACTATATAATTATTTCCTGTTTTTAAACCTATATAAGCTGTTTTTTTATTTATCTCTTTATCTCTATCTCTTTTTTATACTTATCCTTCATCTTCTTTTCTATCTTTTTAATATAGTTATCCACAAACTTTTCTGGATATTCACAACTCATTAGTTCTTCTTTAATTAACTTTTTTTTGTTTATTATACTCATCTTCATATATAGAATATAGATATAAAATATAAGAGAAGTACAATATATTCTAGAATTTATAGGGCAATAAATTATTGTTCAGATGAAGGTGAGTATAATAAACAAAAAAAGTTAATTAGAGAAGAATTAATGAGTTATGAATATTCTGAAAAGTTTGTGGATAACAATATTAAAAAAATAGAAAAGAAAATGAAGGATAAGTATAAAGAAAAAGATAGAGATAAAGAGATAAATAAAAAAGGAACAGTTTATATAGGTTTAAAAACATGAAGTAATTATATAGTTAAGAATTTAAATAGAATTATAAACAAAATTAATAAAAAGTTTACAGACATATTGAAAGTAAAAATAGTTAATAAAAAAGAAAGAATATAATAGCAATATTAGAGAATAAATATGAATGTTTAAATAAAACAGAGTATAATAAAGTTAATGGAGTTTATGAAATTAATTGTAAATATTGTAAAGTTAAAAATAAAGAGTTAATGAATTATGTTGGAGAAACTAAGAATTCAATTTATAGGAGATTGATATAGCATAAATATGATAGAAATTCACCAATATATATGCACAGATTGGAGACAGGACATGAGTTTAATAAAGAATGTTACATTTTACAGAAAGTAGAAGGGAAAGAAAAATTAAAGAAGCTATTTATATAAATAGTATTAAACCAAAAATGAACAAAGATTTCAGATTGAGGAGAATTTTAGTATAAAAGTTAATATAATAAAAGTATAAAAATAAAATAAGTTAAGGTAGAAAATTAATTGGTAAAAAAAGAAATAGAGGGAGCTAAAGTATGGAAGCTATAGATTTAAATGAAAAATAAATAAAAAATGGTTTAACTGAAAGAGAAATGAAAGGTGGAAGATAGAAAAGTTTTTTAAAAGGTAAAATTAAAAATTAAGTGTTAGAGTTAATTAAGATTATTAATATAATAATAAAATAAAGAAAATAAGTAGGAATTAAACATGATTTTCTGTTTATAATAGTTTTTATAGTTAAAGACACCACTCTATGGCACCGTTTTCGCGCTAAAACACATAAAAATGCTGTTTCCACAGCCAACACGTTCGAACCTGTGTTTTTTGTAATACAACTTTTTTGTTGTGCTACAGAATGCAGGCCGCTATGTCGCATCGCAGCAAATACATTTTCTGAATTCGCACAGTTTATAAAATAGTTATGGCTTGATGAGAGAGTTTGTATTTGAATTGGATGGAATTGTTGTTTTCATTGGATTTTTTATTTATTTTAAAGTATTGAAATGTTCAGATTTTTCAAAGTAATAATTCTAAGACTTTTTACAACATACTGTATTGAAGTTTTAATTGGGAAAATGTTAAATATCTACGTTTTTAGTGTCAAGTAATGTACTGTTCATAACATTCCATGAGACAAAGAAGATTCTACCATGTGTATATTTTTGAAGTAAAAAAGAGTGGTACCAAAAAAATATCCAGTAAGAAAACTACAAATATACACGATTTTTTGTAAATTTCATAAAAAGCAAATATTATAAACATGTTTAATAAGTAAAGAAAACATTTATATGTGTTTGTTGTTGTTTAAAAAAGTTTGAGTTTCTTTATTTTGTCCAAGTACCATTACGATTTTGAATTTTTTTATTTTAGCATTACAAACAACAGAACACTAATTCTAAAATTAACCCTAACCCTAAAACTAACCGTAAACCTAACCCTAAAACTAACCCTAAAACTAACCGTAAAACTAACCCTAAACCTAACCCTAAACCTAACCATAACAACTTTTACTTTTTACTGTCATTCTATTTGAAGTAAAAAATAGCTGTCATATCTGTTTGTCTGTAAAAAAAAAAAAAAAGTAAAACGAAGGCTAAAAAAATAAAAAATAAACTAAGAAATTTTACTTTTTATTATGATTATTATTTTTTAGTTAAACAACAACAACAAATAAGTCATAACACAAGTAAAAAAATATCCGATAGAAAATTGATAAAAAAAGCCGTAACACAAGTAAAAAAATATCCGATAGAAAATTGATAAAAAAAAAGCCATAACACAATTAAAAATTTTATTTTACATTTATTATTATCATTTAAATTGTATACGTTAATAAAAAATAATATTTATAAAAGATGATTTTGTTTTGTTTTTATTTTCGCATTACAAAAAAGCACAGCAAAATTATTATAATCAATGGCCCAGGAATGGTCATATTTTATAGTTTTAGCTTGAAAATGGCACCATCCAATGGCATCTTTATCTATAAGACAAGCACCAAAGAAAATAAGTAGGAATTAAACATGGTTTTATAATAGTTTTATATAATAGATTTTAAATATAGATATATTATATATATAGAAGATATATAAAGTAAAAAATTAAAAGTTTTAAGTGGGTATGAGATAAAAAATAAGATAGAAAATAGAAGTAAAAAATAATAGAGTAAGTAAGAATAGGTTTATAAATAAATATGATAATGTTAACATATTATAAATGTAGTAATTAATTATAAATTATGGGGATAGAATATAAAGTTATAAAGATAATAATAATAAAAAAGAATAAATATATTTTTGAAGGATATAAAATAATAGCATGAAAATATAATAAAATATATATATGAAATAATAATAATAATAATAATAATAATAATAATAATAATAATAATAATAATAATAATAATAATAATAATAATAATAATAATAATAATAATAATAATAATAATAATAATAATAATAATAATAATAATAATAATAATAATAATAATAATAATAATAATAATAATAATAATGAATAAAAATAAATAGATGTATATATTAAATGTATAAAAAATTTAAAGAATTTTAATAAAAAAGAAAAAGGGAAAAGATTAAAATTAAAGTGTTAGAAGGTTTTATTTTATTTTATTTTATTAGTATTCATGTATTTGAGAGGATATATAAGTTATAGGTATGTTTGTGTATTTTTATGAATATATATATGTATGGGTTTTTATAAGGTTTATATAATTTGTATATAATCTATATATAGTTTGTGCGATTTGTATATTTTTGTGTATGTGTATATAATTTATAGTTCTGAAAAAGATTGCAGGGGCAATCGAAACTGTTGATGTTGATCGGTATTATGTAAGCATTGTACAAACAATAAAGATTTTATAAAAAATGGATTAATTGGTAGATTTAATAGAATTATGTTGGACGGATGTAACTTTTGAATATAATAGGGAATTTTATAAGCAAAAAGAAGGATTATTAATGAGAGGAGCTTTAAGCGCAATTTTAAGCAATATTTATATGAATGAGTTTGATAAAAATATAACAGAAAATAATAATGCTCATTTGTTTTTTAACAGATATGTAGATGATTATTTGATGATTTTTAATAAAAGTCAAAGACAATTAAACTAGTTTATTAAGGATATTAATAAGGTGGAAGGGAATATAAAATTTATAGTTGAAAAAAGAAAGAAAATAATGAAATTGCATACCTGGATATAATGTTTCAAAAGAAATTGATAGATAAAAAATGGTACAGTCAAACAAATATTTATAAAAGAACAATATTGGTAATAACATAAGTTGGTTCTCCAACATCAATAGGAAATATAAAATTAGTTGTATATATTTAAGAAAATACAGGGCTGCAATGTATTGTTGAAAAAAAAGTCTATATTAAACAAAAAGATTTAATAATCAATGAATTGAAAAAAGAGTGATTTCCCTGTACATATACTTAAGAGAAATATTGAAAAAGTAGAGTATAGGATAAATAAAAATGAAAAGAGTAAAAAAAGAAGAAAAGTGAAAATAAATATATAGGAATAAAAACAAATAATATTATAGTGAATAAGTTTAATAAAATTATAAAGAAGATTAATAAAAAATACAAAAGAAGAATTAAAACAAAAATAGTTAATAAAAAAACCTTATTAGATTTAATGGATAACAAATACATAGAATATAATAATGGTAATAAAGAAATAATTAATTGGAGTATATATATAATAAAATGCAAACAATATTTTGATAGTGGGATTGATAACAAATGTGTGGGAGAAATTAAAAATACTATAAAAACATGATTAATGCAACATATGTACTTCTGTATGGAGAGTTTTTTTTTGTTTTTGTACAGTAGCAATATAATTTTAATGTTGTGTTTCTGTTGTGATTGGACACACATACTAAGTATTTTTGTGTGTGATCTTTCTATAAATGGTGGTTAGAATTGTGAAAATGTCTTGTCCCAAGAATATCTAAGAATGCCAATTTTAGTTACTATTCTAACTATTGTGAATTTAATTGAAGGGGTGCCTTATTAATATATATGCATCATGTTTGTAGTCATGCTTTATCATATGGTCATATAAAAAATTTATTATAAATATTGGTAAAGACAGATTTTAAATGGAGACGGGTGATTGTGATTTTAAATTCTTGTGTTTGAACATTATTGACATAGCATGGCTGTTATGAACTCATGGTCATCTATTAATTTTTGTGAAAGAATACAATTTTGTATTGAAACTATGTTGTTCTTATAAAAATATTAGGAATTCCATTACACTATTTTTAGCAAGCTTATGAATTGTAAGCTATTATTCACCTTTAACCACATTGCTTTATTAAAAGGTGAGCTTTCCACATCAAGGCTTACCAGTAGGTCATTTTTTTCAATATTATGTTTTGATTAGTTCCAGAAAGTGCTTAAAGATTTTGACACAAGTCTGTGTTTTATATGACAAAAAAAGAATTTCAAAAAGAAATCTTAATGAGTTTTGAACAGAAAAGAATTTGATTATTTATTCTTAATCATTATAATATGATCCTTATGAAATTTATAAAGATGTGATAGTTTGTTTAAATATGATACTAATATACTTTAAACTGAATCAGTAAAATCCTGAAATGCTTTTTGAATTAGTGATTGTAGCCTTCTTTATGTATCAGTATAGGTTGTTGCCACTTTTTTGATATGGTTTACTATGAGGACTTCAATACTATCAATTATAACTATATTATTGTTTCTATCAGCAGGGAGAAGGAATATAGATTTATCTTCCTTGTGGGATTTAATGTCTTTATTTTCATCATGGGTAATGTTTGATTTGGACTGCTATAATTTTTTAAGGTTTTTTTCATTTTCTTGCATATTTTTATTATTACATAAAAGCCATGTTTAAATGTTTTTTTCACGTGAATATTACATAGTGTGATGCCAAATATAAATTCTTTTAATTTCAGTTTCTAGTAAATGTTTAGAACTAATATATTTAGTAAAAGCTTGTAGGCTGTCTGATATAATCTTATACTTGATTTATTTCGTTGACAATCTTTTATATTTTCATCTAATTTAGGATACAAAAAACTCTCCTCAAGTCTTTATTCATGTTTGTTTTTGGAAACCATTTCTATATTGGTACTAGAATTTAGATATTTGAAAAGTTTTTGAGAATTGATTCTTTTTTTAAGTCTGTTTGACTTTAGGAACAATCCCTTCAACATTGAATTACGTAAGAAAATTAATTGATTTTTTACTTTGGCTAGTTTTGGACATAATTTTTTATGGTGACTGCAGTTTGACATACTATTTGATATATTACCAGTACTTACTGAGAAGTTTGTGATAATGGCATTCTGTTTATATTAACATATTTAACTATTTTCATTATTTAAAAATAATTGTTAATTGGGTTTTAAAAAATTAAACTTAGTTTAAACTTTTCAAATACAATCAGTTTTAATAAAATCACATTAATTAATATATAAAACAACATTTCAAATGGTATATAATTCTCCATTGACAGATATGAAATTTCTAATATCATTTCTATCACCTTTTTGAATATTAATGTTAGTATTACATTCTTACTATCATTTATTGCATCTTTATCATTTAGAGAATTGATATAAACTTTATCAATAAATTTTCAATATCTTCTCCTGTTTCTTTTAAAATACAAATTAAAATTCCATCATTACATAGCTTCAATTCCATGTCTCACTTTTTTATTTAAAATCCTGGGCAATTCAGAAAATATAGTAGTTGTAGGATGTACATTGTTTTTCATTACTATATAATTCTTGGTAGAGTTCTTATATACATTTCAAGCTGTTGTATCTCTTTTTAATAAAATTTCATCTTTTTTTTATTGTTGAAATAAGTTTATTACCAATACCAAAATGTTGTTTTACACTCTTGAGGCTTTATTCTCTTTTATAACTTTCCTAACTACCTGATCATTATACTACATTTTTTTAAAGTCTTTTTTCACAGCATTTTACCAAGTTATAGATATTCAGTCCTTAATGCAACATTTTTGTATATTTTATAATTCCCTTTTTATCAAAATTGTCTTGACACATATATTTTGTTGATCATTTGCTCTTTTTTTTGTAACAGTTGGATATCTTCAGTTTTTAATAATGCATCATTTATCTTCCTGTCTTCACAAGCTCTGATTTAAATTCATTGCAATGTTTCAGAAGATTAGGAATATCAACTGTAAATATTGTTTTTCTTTATAATTTTTGTTTCTGTAATTTTGCATTAACATGTATCTTACATTTCATTAATCTATAATTACTTTTTGTGTTATATTTATTAAGAACATGATATTCTCAAAATACATATTTTTTAAAAATAAAATTATAATCCAATTTTGCTGTATCTTCGTTTGGATGCTTCCATGTTCATCGCCATTTCATATTTCTTTTAAATAAAGAATTTATAATTATGTTTTTCTTTTTCTGTGAACTCTGCAACTATGTGTCCTTTCTGATTTTATCACTATAATCACATTTATAAATAGCACTTTAAACATTTAATCACTTACTAATTCTAGTATTAAAGTCTACTATGTCAATTTTAACATCGTTTGGTCTAATCAAAAGCCTTTTGTATATCCATATACAAATCTCTACATCTTTATCATAAACAAGGCAAAACTTTCTATACAGTAGTGCCACCCTGTGCCAAATAGAGTAGTCAATGAATGCCACAAGGTTTGTGCATAAAATCCCTATCTAGTGCCTACTCATCCAATATCCCCAGACTAGTTTCTGGCTTGTGGCCTTTGTCAGTGAGCAGGCTTGGATCTGAGAGCACTGCACCTAGATCTTAGGATTTAATGCAACCCACAAGCAGCCACCTTTTAACTCTACTTAACTGCAAAACCATGAGAATGAAATTCAAAACACAATAATATTTTCAATCTAAGCTCAATAGCTCATATAGTCATATGGGTCTGAACTTTGTTCAGTACCCATACATTTTAGTGTCTTTGGCTCTTTAACAACCATAGACACCACTATCCTATTAGGCAGGATTGGTGTTAAACCACTAAACATGACATGATCACTATCTCTTATACTAGCACATAATTATTATTAAACAAGGCAAAACTCTCCATACAGTAGTGCCACCCTGTGCCAATCAGAGTAAGCCACAAGCCAGAAACTAGTCTGGGGATATTGGATGGGTAGGCACTAAATAGGGATTTTATGCACAAGCCTGCTGGCATTTCATTGATTAATCTGGTTGACACAGAGTGGCACTATTATGTGGAGAGTTTTGTCTTGTTTAATAACAATTATGTGGTAGTCTAATTGATAGTGAACTGAGTTCAGACTCTATGTCTATATGAGCTGTTGAGCTTAGATCGAAAATACTATTGTGTTTTAAATTTCATTTTCATAGTTTTGTAGTTAAGTAGAGTTAAAAGGTGGGTTGCAGTAGATCCTAAGATCTAGGTGCAGTGCTCTCAGATCCAAGACTCTTCGCTGACAAAGGCCATAAGCCAAAAACTAGTCTGGGTATATTGGATGAGTAGGCACTAGATAGGCATTTTATGCACAAGCCTTCTGGCATTCATTGATTACTCTGGTTGGCACAGAGTGGCACTACTGTATGAAGAGTTTTGCCTTGTTTAATAACAATTATGTGCTAATATAAGCGATAGTGATCATGTGATGTTTAGTGGTTTAATCTTTATCATAAATAGGATGTTGAAGCATAACTCTAATTATCTGCTTTTGGTATCTGTCTTTAGGTTAAATAACTAATCTCACTACTTTTCCTGATATACCATCAATCATCAATATTCTTGCACTTTTTACTTATAATAATTTTTACTGCATTTGTACTATCATTGTTTGAGTCTTTGTATTACAGTACATGCCCAATTTTAAAATAACTTATCACTTCATTTTTTCATTTACTTTCACAATGCCCAATAATATGTAATTTAATATACATAATTATTCAATTTGGAATAAAATTTTCTTCATGTAAAAGAGATCTGAATTATAAGTGTCTAAATAAAGTGATTTCTATCAACTACAGACTATATATCACTTCACATAGAGGAAAATAATTAGCATATACATACAATCATAAAAAAACACTAAAATTTGAATCACACTATCATTTTCAATCCTAATAAAAAAAAATTATTATAAAATCAGTAACTTGGGGAAGGAAGTTTTTCATAGTATAAAATCTTATTAAAAATGTTTATTCACAAACTATCATCAAGAAAAGTTTAAATAGGCAAAAAAAAAAGTTTTATTCCAAGAATAACAAACTCATGAAAATCTGCAACCAGTACCTTTGTTGTCCATAGTGTAGACAATTCTAATCTCCATGAAACTAAACTGGAAATGTTGAAAAACAAAAATTGCATCTATGAAATACTATTTGAAATAGAAAGATTATATATCTTTGAAACCAGCAGACCTACTAAAACCAAATAAAAGAAAACAAAACAATGATTAAAGAGAGAAAAACAGCTGTATCTAATGTAGCAGACCATGCAAATAATAAAAAATATATAGAAATTTTGACAAACTGCTCAAATGTTTATGGTGAACCATCTCATAAATCAATTTAATGTGATAATTTATAAGGTTTGGAATCCACTTATTAATTTTTGCCATAAACAATAATGAAAAAACCATGAGGACCATTATAAATAAATATATACAATTTCTAGTAACTTTTGCCTTTAATAGAATAGTGTAATTGGTTAGAGACTCAATTTAAATTCATTATTTATGAATCTAAAGCTGACAGGTTTGATTCCCATTCTTCCAATCCCATTTATGAGGCCAGCAACACTAGATTAATAGAATAAAACAAAATCTCTTGAAACATTATGTTACATAGTAATATAGGTATTATTATAACAAATGGCATCATTAAAATCTTTCAGAAAAGTATTATGTATTTGGTATTGACTAGATGCTATGTGTAAATTTAAATATGATGTCAATTGTGTCCAAAACTCACAAAAATTTGGTAAAGCATCCAATATGAGATTGGGAGGTAGCAGGATTGATTTTGGTACTTGCAGTTTTGACATTCAAAACTTCTTATAAATTCCTGAACTTCCAGAATCAATTTTGGTGCTTGCATTTCTGGTGCTCAAAGTTTTAATAATATCTCAAGAAATAAAATCATATTTTTTTTTACCAGAATAAGAAATCTAATTAACTTTTCTATTTAAGTAATAATATAAAATAATTTTTTCTAATATCTTGCAAATAAATTCACCAATATATTTCCAAGAGATCTAAAAAGAATATTCAGAGAATAAACAAAGCTTTGGAAAGAAAGAAAAAGGATCAAAAGGTTTTCAAATTTCAAACCTTGTTAAGCACTGGTGGTCGAGAGGTTGGGCAGCTGCTTTACAAGCTGTTGTCTTGGGTTAGTGGGTTCACTTCCCAGCTGATGCTATGACACATGAGAAATATTAAACCTTGCAAGATTAAACATTGCAATCCATTAGTAATGCAGAATGTTATCTAAATTCAAACTACTAATGAAGACATTAGAATATTTTTTATTAGAGAAAAAAAAACATTATGATTACATAAGAAATATATTATTAAAGATAAAAACTTATAAACTAGCATGGACATACCAAATATCAAACTATACCAAACATGTTTCTAGCTTCATCAGTACAAATATTAGTTCTAAACATCCAACAATGTTAAAATTTCTGTTCAGAAAAAGAATTATATTTTCCAATATACCATATAATAATAATGGGCTGCAGAAAGGAGTTTGCTATTAATTGAAAGGAGACCCGTTGATTCCTCTTGGAGGCCTTAAAGGAACCGAGCAGGGCAAATTCCTAATGTCCATTCCATACATTATTGTCATTGCAGCTGTTATTACTATGTGATTATTCATATAGTATACAAACATGGATGGGCTGCTCACCAACATGCATTAACCAGCATGGTGAGTTTATTGGCTTTTTACCTCTGAGTTTAAGATCAAGAAACACCATGGTCTTTCTTCTCAGTGCCTGATAATGCAGAATGAATGTTTGTGTAAATGATAAATATTTTTCCAATACATATATACCATTATGACAGACAAAAATAAAGCATGGTCCTTATTCCCAGGAGGCTATAAAGTCACCAACCAAGGCAGCGGTTGGTGGCCGAAGGCGGAGGGTGCTAAGAATCCCCTGATTGCGGACCCAGGCTGCCATTTGATGATGACTTTTTATTTAGGTACTTACAACTGCAGATCACTTTCAAGTGAAGGAAGATTGCAAGAATTAGAAGAAGAACTGTCTTATATTAAATGGGACATTATTGGACTTTGTGAAGTTATAAGAAAAGGTGAAGAAACAATTGATTTAAAAAGTGGACATATACTCTATTATAAAGGCTCACATATTGGAAATACAAGTGGAGTAGGATTCATTATAAATAAAAAGTGGAAGAACAATATTGTGGAGATTCATGGTGTATCGGACAGAGTGGCAAAATTAGTTATACAACTTAATAGCAGATACCAAATGCAGATAATTCAGGTTTATGCCCCAACAAGTTCTCATATTGATGAAGTAGTAGAAGATTTTTATTTGGATGTACAAAAGGCTTTTGATCAGAGTAAACAACATTTTAAAATTGTTATGGGAGACTTTAATGCTAGAATTGGTAGACAAATAAAAGATGAAATTGCTGTAGGTAATTTTGGTTATGGTAATAGAAATGAGAGAGGACATAGACTTGTGGAGTTTGCAAAAAAACAACAACTTTATATTATGAATTCATTTTTGAGAAAAATGTTAAAAGGAAATGGACGTGGAAGCATCCAAATGAAGGTACAGCAGAATTGGATTATATTTTGACTAACAGGAAATACATATTTCAAGATTGTAATGTTCTTAATAAATTTAACACAGGAAGTGATCATCGATTAGTAAGGTGTAAGTTACGTGTTAATGTAAAACTAGAGAGACAAAAATTATTAAGAAAAACAATATTTACAGTTGATATTCCTAAGCTTCAGAAACATTCTAATGAATTTAAATTAGAACTTACAAATAGGTTTCAAGTGTTAGTAGATTTTGAACATGATTCAGATTTGAATGAAATTAATATGAAAATAACTGATACACTTTTAAAAACTGCAAGAAAGATAGCTGGTAGAAAAAAGCAGCAATTGACTAATAAAATTTCTACTGAGACTAGAGAATTTATGAAGAAAAGAAGAAATATGAAGATATACAAAAATGATGTATTAAAAAGAATTGAATATCTCGAATTTTGTAAAATGGTACGGAAAAGAGTTGAAAATGATATAAGAAAGTATAACTGTGAAATAGCAAGGAAAGCTGTAGAAGAAAATAAAAGTCTCAAGAATGTTAAACAACATTTTAGTATTGGTAGGAAATTTCTATCTGCAATAAGAAAAAACGATGAAATTATTACTAAAAAGAGAGATGACATCATGAAATTGGTAGAAGATTTTTATCAAGAATTATATAGTAATAAAGAACAAGTACCTCCTATATCTATTACATCTTCCAAATTGCCCAGAATTTTAAATGAAGAAGTGAGACATGCAATTAAATGTATGAAGAAAGGAAAGGCTACAGGAAATGATGGAATTATAATTGATATATTAAAAGAAGCAGGTGAAGAAATAGAAACAATTTTAGCAAAGTTATATACCAAATGTCTAAATGATAAAGATGTACCGGAAGATTGGAAGAATGCAGTAATAATATTAATATTTAAAAAAGGTGATAAAGAAGATATTAGAAATTACAGATCTTTCAGCCTTTTATCAGTTTTATATAAAATTTTTACCAAGATAATTACAACTCGTCTACAGAGAACTTTGGATTTCCACCAACCAAGAGAACAAGCTGGATTTAAAAGTCGTTTTAGTACAATAGATCATATCCAGGTATTGAGGGAAGTCATAGAAAGGACAAATGAATATGAGTTGTCATTATGTTTTGGATTTGTAGATTATGAAAAAGCATTCGATTCTATACACATTTCTTCAGTGATTAAAGGATTGGATCATCAAGGTATAGATCCAGGATATTTTCATATTTTAAAGAATATTTATAAAAATGCAACAGCAACAATTAGATTACATAATGATACTGGAAAAATCAACATTGAGAAAGGTGTAAGACAAGGTGACTCAATATCTCCAAAACCTTTTACAGCAGTGCTGCAAGAAGTATTTTGTGGATTAAAATGGGAAACTAAAGGAGTGAAAGTAAATGGAGAGTTTTTAAGTCATTTAGATTTCGCAGATGATGTAGTTGTTTTTGCAAATAATGCTTCAGAGCTGCAGGAAATGTTGCAGGAGTTAGCAGATGAAAGTAGAAAAGTAGGACTAAAGATAAATGTTAAAAAGACTAAAGTAATGTTTAATCGATTTGCTCAAAATATGAAAATAAAGATTGATTATGAAGAATTAGAAGAAGTTAACAGTTACAAATACCTTGGTCAAATTATTAATACAAATGGAAACATAATGGAGGAAATTAATCATAGAATTAAACTTGGTTGGAGTGCTTTTGATAGAAATAACTTGATACTAAAAGGAAATATGTCTATGTGTTTGAAAAGGATGGTTTTTAACAAAAGTGTTTTACCAATTATTACTTATGGATCTGAAACTTGGACACTTAATAGAAGATCAATACAGAGACCTCATACCACTCAAAGGAGTATGGAGAGATGTATGTTGGGAGTAAAAACAAGATATCGAAAATGCAATGTATGGGTAAGACAACAAACAGATGTTAGTGACCTTATTGAAAAAATTAAAAGATTGAAATGGAGTTGGGCTGGATATATTTCTAGAAGAGATGATAATAGACGGACAATTGAAATTTTAAACTGGATTCCAAGAGATTGTAAAAGACACAGAAAGAGACTACATGTGAGATGGATGGTTGAAATCAGGAAATGTGCAGGGGTGTTGTGGAGAAGCGAAGCTACAGATCGGAGAAGATGGATTAAACTCGAAGAGACCTTCATCCTGCAGTGGATTGATAATGGTTGATGATGACCATATAATATCCACTCTTAACTATAATGACTTCAGTTGAAGAAATATTCTAGAAAAAGCAGCATAGTTATTATCCAGAATAAAAGAATACTTGAAAGAAATCCAACCATTCAAATCAAATATTTCCTCAGTAATCAAGCTTTCCCATCGAATATTTTCTGAGATACAAGCTATTAAGTTATATTCTTCCACAAGGTGTTAAAACAAATAGAAACCAGTAACTACCTTTCACAAGAGATGTGTAATAAAAATATACTACATACTCATTATTGGATAATCTTTAGTCTAATAAATGACTAATAAAAATTATTAATATACTTCCATTAAGTGATTTGTGTCAAAGTTGTGAGGGCAGTAAGTTTGACACATATCAATTAAACTGCAGTAATTGGTTATCTTTATATAATGAAAAATGATAAAGATATGTGTAAGAGGTTGTTAAAAATGATAAAGATATGTGTAAGAGGTTGTTATCTGGGCCAATTGATGTGTGCTTCTTCAGGATGAAATGTGCATCTTGGGGATCATTGAACTTTTTTCACATGTCTGGTCAGATGTCTAAACTTACATTCCTCCACAAAAAAGTGGATAGACATAAGTCCATATATTGGAAAATAGTGATGTAATGATAATTACACTACAGACATATTTTCTATTGAATAATATTATTAATAAAATTATTAATAAGTTATTAATTTTCTTAAACTAAATAATCTGTAATCATTTTCTCATTCTTAAAGGCAATGCTATCACTATAATGAATCCTACTGATTATGATAAAATAAGAGAGCTCCTCACATTAACCCAATACAATATGGAGCCTAATCTTATACCTGCTGCAAAAATAAAACTACATTCAGAACTGTGAGAGCATCATTGATACTTCAATAATACGAAAAAATAGATTGCCATATTTCAACAAAATTTTTGATTTTTATTGTGTATAAAATTACTAAGATTATATTTTTATTAAAACTATTGTTAGCTTATAGAAATTTGCTGTATAAAATTTATCAAGATTAGTGTGCTTCTTAGCCATTTATCTTACAAGAGTCTTTTATCAGAGATTCTTAGCATTTGGTGGAATTAAGAATATAAAAGTTAAAAAAAGTAATACATAGAAAAGCTCTAAAGTGGAAAGCTTTATTCGACAATAAAAAAATTCTATTGTAAAAAAGAATTGAATGTAAGTAATAACTTACAAACTAGAATGACTTTTGCAAATAATCATATACTGGAAATCTTAATATTTTGTGTAATAATCTTCTTTTATTACAATACAGAATTCTTCTTAACAAACCAAGGGATGATTATGAGTTCACTTCTTCCATTCTTCATTAGCAACAGTAACATGAAAGAACATGAAACAGCAACCATAAATTCCACACCATATTTACCTAAAGTCTATCATACATTTGTTGTATGCACATATGGCAAAACAATACTACAAACATCATAGTCACACTTAAATAGCATATCCCTTTCAATTGCCCATAGAATTAGAACATAACATATATTGATAGTCTTATATGTTCTTGTGCTCCCACATAAGAAAATCACAATTACAGTTTAAGAAAAATTCCTCACAAAGTAAAATAATTAGAGCATGCACCCAATCATGGCAGATATCAAAAATTAAACTTGTACTATTTCAATGAAAAATAGCAAAAATAAATATTTCTTTAGAAATATATTTTCCTGGAGGAAAACACTTTTTATAAAACAAATTGTCATGAAAAATAGTTATTAATTAGATATGAAGAAAACATTAAAGAGTCAACAAAAACAACAACAAAAGTAAGACAATTATAGATACTGTAGTACATCCATATATATCCAGGAAAATCATCAAACTAAAAAAATCTGCATTCAATATAAAAGCATAATGACTTTCCAAAACTATAATAGACAGTGAATCACAACCTTTATAACATCTAAAACTGGAAATGTTGAAAAATAAAAATGGCATATATGAGATATCAGGTGTATGTGAAACAACACATTTCTGAAAACACTGAATAATTAAAAATGATTTAAACATTACAAAGTAATGATAAAAGTGTCAAAAGCAAATTTATTTAAATATCCAAACCATGCATGTACCAATAATCCTATATTCTTGGGAAGATATATGACTGGGTAGAGAAAAAAAGCAAAACAAAAAATATTTTAAAGAGATTGTCACTTAATAATGTTCAATGCTCCCACAAGTCAATCTAATGTAATATTTATTAGAAGATTTAAAAACTACTCATTGACCATGATCTTAAGTAAAAATGGAGGAGTTAGAATCCTCTTAGATATGTATATATGATTTCTACTTACTTTTCCCAGTTAATTAGAGCATCGAATCCAGATCCAAATTTCATGCTAGTATTGTCACTGTTCAGTTCTTTAAAAACTGTAGAAAAATAACTAATATCACTCAAACATTGTTTTATGTAAAATATTTGGAGTTTAAATAAAGTTTGAATTTTTAAAAGTCATTTAACAATTTAATACAAATGATGAAAATATTTCAATATACAGTTTCAATAAAGTGCCACCATCACAAACTTTCACATTGTGATTTTTATATAATTTATTTTCTGGCACTCGGATTGCCTGAGAACATATCAATTTCCATTTTATCAGGTAGCTTTTATAAAACTATCTACAATCCAATTTTAATCTGAATGCAAATTAAAACTTGTATATATTTTATTTTAACCTTCAAAATACACGAGACTCTCATAGTTTGAAACTTATTACAAACATCATATTCCTGGACAGAGAAGAGTACTTTTTAATATCATTATAATTTAACGGATAGAATTCAATCCCTACTTTGTACAAATGTTCAGTAATGACTAAATATCATGTTATCAAAAGAAGTGTGGAGTTTTAGGTGTTTGATAGTTTTAAATCATCAGGTGAGTGGGAGATTGCTAATAAAATATATGCATAGCCAGCATAAGAGTGATGTAATGGAGAAATATCAAGCATTCAACCTAAATGTAGGATTGCATTTATTTTATATTTTTAGTTCACTTGGTTAGTAAAGATTGTTTATAAACTTTTAAATTACTATATATACCAGAGAAGTGGCTGCAGAAAGGAGTTTGCTATCAACTGAAAGAAGACCCATTGATTCCTCTTGGAGGCCTTAAAGGAACTGAGCAGGGTAAATTGCTAATGTCCACTCCATACATTCTTGTTGTTGCAGCTGTTATTACTACATGATTATTCATATAGTATACAAACATGGATAGGCTGCTCAACCATTAACATGCATTAGCCAGCATGGTGAGTTTATTGGCTTTTTACCTCTGAGTTTAAGATCAAGAAACATCATGGTTTTTCTTCTCAGTACCTGATAAAACAGAATGAATGTTTGTGTAAATGATAAATATTTTTCCAATATATATATATATATATATATATATATATATTGTGTGTATATATATATATATATATATATATATATATACACACAATTATGACAGACAAAAATAAATCATGGCCCTTATTCCCAGGAGGCTGTAAAGTCACCAACCAAGGCAGCGGTTGGTGGATGAAGGTGGAGGGTGTTAAGAATTCAATGATTGTGGACCCAGGCTGCCATTTGATAACAACTTTTTATGTAAGTACTTACAACTGCAGATCACTTTCAAGTAAAGGAAGATTGCAAGAATTAGAAGAACTGTCTTATATTAAATGGACATTATTGGACTTTGTGAAGTTAGAAGAAAAGGTGAAGAGACAATTGATTTAAAAAGTGGACATACACTTTATTATAAAGGCACAAATATTGGAAATACAAGTGGGGTAGGATTCATTATAAATAAAAAGTGGAAGAACAATATTGTGGAAATTGATGGTGTATTGAACAGAGTGGCAAGATTAGTTATACAATTTAATAGCAGATACCAAATGCAGATAATTCAGGTTTATGCCCCAACAAGTTCTCATAGTGATGAAGTAGTAGAAGATTTTTATATGGATGTACAAAAGGCTTTTGATCAGAGTAAACAACATTTTAAAATTGTTATGGGAGACGTTAATGCTAGAATTGGTAAACAAATGAAAGATGAAAATGCTGTAGGCAATTTTGGTTATGGTAATAGAAATGAGAGAGGACATAGACTTTTGGAGTTTGCAGAAAAAAAAAACTTTATATTATGAATTCTTTTTTTGAAAAAAATGTTAAAAGGAAATGGACATGGATGCATCCAAATGAAGGTACAGCAGAATTGGATTATATTTTGACTAACAGAAAATACATATTTCAAGATTGTAATGTTCTTAATAAATTTAACACAGGAAGTGATCATCGATTAGTAAGGTGTAAGATACGTGTTAATGGAAAACTAGAGAGACAAAAAATATTAAGAAAAACAATATTTACAATTGATATTCCTAATCTTCAGAAACATCCTAATGAATTTAAATTAGAACTTACAAATCGGTTTCAAGTATTAGTAGATTTTGAATATGATTCAGATTTAAATGAAATTAATATGAAAATAACTGATACACTTTTAAAAACTCCAACAAAAATAGCTGGTAGAAAAAGCAGTAATTAACCAATAAAATTTCTACTGGGACTAGAGAATTTATAAAGAAAAAAAGAAATATGAAGATATACAAAAATGATGCATTAAAAAGGATTGAATATCTTGAATTTTGTAAAATGGTGTGGTAAAGAGTTGAAAATGATATAAGAAAGTACAACTGTGAACTATCAAGAAAAGCTGTAGAAGAAAATAAAAATCTCAAGAATGTTAAACAACATTTTGGTATTGGTAGGAACTTTATATCTGCAATAAGAAAAAAAGATGGAATTATTATTAAAAAGAGAGATGACATCATGAAATTGGTAGAATTTTTTTATCAAGAATTATATAGAAATAAAGAACAAGTACCGAATTGCCCAGAATTTTAAATAAAGAAGTGAGACATGCAATTAAATGTATGAAGAAAGGAAAGGCTCCAGGTAATGATGAAATTATAATTGATCTATTAAACAAAGCAGGTGAAGAAATAGAAATTTTTTTAGCAACGGTATATACCAAATGTCTAAATGATAAAGATGTACAGGATGATTGGAAGAATGCTGTAATAATATTAATATTTAAAAAAGGTGATAAAGAAGATATCAGAAATTACATACCTATCAGCCTTTTAATTACAACTCGTCTACAGAGAACATTGGATTTCCACTAACCAAGAGAACAAGCTGGATTTAAAAATGGTTTTAGCACAGTTGATCATATCCAGGTATTGACAGATATTATAGAAAGGACAAATGAAAATGAGTTGTTATTATGTTTTGGATTTGTAGATTAAGAAAAGGCATTTGATTCTATAAACATTTCTTCAGTGACTAAAGTATTGGATCTTCAAGGTATAGATCTATGATATTATCATATTTTAAAAAAATATTTATAAAAATGCAACAGCAACAATTAGATTACATAATGATACTGGGAAAGTCAACATTGAGAAAGGTGTAAGACAAGGTGACTCCATATCTCCAAAACTTTTTACAGCAGTGCTGCAAGAAGTATTTTGTGGATTAAAATGGGAAACTAAAGGAGTGAAAATAAATGGAGATTATTTAAGTTATTTAGATTTTGCAGATGATGTAGTTGTTTTTGAAAATAATGCTTCAGACCTGCAGGATTGCAGGAGTTATCAGATGAAAGTGGAAAAGTAGGACTAAAGATAAATGTTAAAAAGACTAAAGTAATGTTTAATCAATTTTTTCAAAATATGAAAATAAAGATTGATTATGATGAATTAGAAGAAGTTTACAGTTACAAATACCTTGGACAGATTATTAATACAGATGGAAATATAATGGAGGAAATTAATTATAGAATTAAACTTGGTTGGAGTGCTTTTGGTAGAAATAACTTGACACTAAAAGGAAATATTCCTGTGTGTTTGAAAAGGAAGGTTTTTAACAAATGTGTTTTACCAGTTCTTACTTATGGATCTGAGACTTGGACACTTAATAAAAAAGCAATGCAGAGATTTCAGCCCACTCAAAGAAATATGGAGAGATGTATGTTGGGAGTAACAAGAAGTGACCGAAAATGCAATGTATGGGTAAGAGAACAAACAGGTGTTACTGACCTCATTGAAAAAATTAAAAGATTGATGTGGAGATGGGCAGGACATATTCCTAGAACAGATGACAATGGATGGACAATTGAAATTTTAAACTGGATTCCAAGAGATTGTAAAAGACCCAGAAAGAGACCACATGTGAGATGGATGGATGAAATAAAAAAGTATGCAGGGGTGATGTGGAGAAGAAAAACTAAAGATCGGAGAAGATGGATTAAACTTGGAGAGACCTTCATCCTGCAGTGAATTGATAATGTTTAATGATGATGATGATGATGACTAGATAAGTTGTTTGTTTGCATTGCCAAAACAGGCAGTGTTTCATAATGAAATAGTATAATTTCAAAATTTAATGGATAGAAACAAATTTCTATCTTAAGCCAAAACATTATACTGGAGAATGCACAAGAATGGTGTTAAGAAAAAATATCAAATGTGAATGTGGCGATTCTGATTTTTAATATAACTAAATCAGCATAAAGAAAAGATTATTGTGAAATGCATGAACAAGAAAGATTGTAGTATGCGGTTTGACATTTATGGATAATTGTGATATAATGGAGTTGATATTAAGATTTTACTAATGATTATTTTTCAACCATTATTGATTCATTGTAGGATGAAGGTCTTTCCAAATTTCAGTTTTTCATATCTCTGGCCTTTCTTGTCCATATTATCTCTGTACATTTTTTTATTTCATCTATTCATCATTTTTGTATTTTTTTTCTAAAAATTTTAAGTGTGTTTGGAATCCAATTTAAAAATTCAAAGATGCATCAACTACCTTTTCTTCTATCAATATATTCTACCCAGCTCCACTTTTCTTAATTCTTTCAATGATATCAGTAACACTTTTTGTCCTCTCATCCATGAATTTCATTTTTCATCTCTACCTGTTACTACTAACATACATCTCTCCATACTTCATTGAGTGATTGGATGTCTCTATATTGCTCTCTTGTTAAGTATCCAAGTCTCAGATTCATAGCTAAGAATTGTCAAACCATATATATTAAAAACCTTTTTTTTCAAACACATAAACATATATGCTTTTAATATTAAGTTGATTCTATTAAAAGAACTTCAACTAAGATTAATTCTATGATTAAATTCCATCTGTTCAAGATATTTGTAGTTGTTACCATCTAATTCAAATCTTGCACAAATGAAAAATCAAAACCAAAAATTAAATCTTGAAAATATAGGTCAGCATTGCAGTAATATTTCATCTGTCCACAAAATGTTAAATGTGGATAGAAACCTGAACTTATTTTGCAAGATAATGGAATAATGAAGAAAAAATGCATTGCCACCAGGGAACATGATTATTCAGGTTTTTTATACGCTTATCTTACCTAACAATTGAAGGTTGTTCATAAATTGCATATATGGTGAGAGAAGATGTCTGCAAAAATGTTCTCCTGGATAGTTATGATATAGTGGAGTTGAAATAAAAAATATATTGATAAAAATCAAAAAGCTATTGAAAATATAACCCCGACACAACTATCAATAGTCTTACATAAAACTATATTTTATAAAGTTTAATTTTAATAAGTTTTACTTTGTTTAAAAATATTAGTTATATGCTATCCATGACATTAATTTCTAATTTAAGACGGTTAACTCATATCGTATATAAATGTAAGCAGTTTATTTTAGTTTCATTGTAAGTTAAAATTTTTATACATTTTCTTTTCCATTAAAATTTCAGTAGCTGTGATTTCATGATTCAAGCAGCTACAGATGATCTGAAATTGAGATTTTAGTGATCCATAATAGTGGCCTAATGACAAAATGTGATATTAATATTCATATTTTTATTTTCTGATATATTATAGATAATTAATCAAGCAATCAAAGTAACATTATATGTAGATTTATTAGATAATAAGCATTATTGAATTCAGTTCACATAACAGATAAAAAAAACCCAGCAATTTAAAGGACCAAATAAATAACATTTTTATGTATATATTCTAACCTATCAAATCTCCTCATCGACTAACTAAGTAAATCGACTGACAAATGAATAATGCATCCTAATTCTAACATATCAAATCTCCTCATCGACTAACTAACTAAGTAAATCGACTGACAAATGAATAATGCATTGTAATTCTAACCTACTTTAACTTAGTGGCAATAATCCATTTTTTGAACTTAATAAATAAATAGCTATTACTTTGAGACTCTGGTTAAATGAATATACATTTATAAATGAGAACGCGGACTATGCTCAGTGGTCAATTAGTTATAAAAAATCAGCTGCAGAGATATGCAGTTAAGATAAATAAAGAAATTAAAATCATAAAATAAATTAGCATCAGTAAAATAAATATCTTGGGAAGAAAGAGAAACTGCAATCATTCCCTAATTAATAATTTAGAATAAAAAAAATAACATTTTCCCTTTATCAAAAACACATTATCTGAACTGTAAATATTTGCACGTTTAAATAATTACGATAACTTCTCATGTTTTTGTTAATATTTTTTAAAAATATATATTACGTAAATTATTTGCCAATATGATTTGAAAATACATTTCTTATAGCACAATTGAAAATTAAACTCTTTTATGCCATAACACAACTGTAATATCCATAATAATCGATCACTTCTTAAGTAAGAAATAATGATAATAATAATCTCAGGATTCCTTTGTTTACTTTAAGAAAATACTCTACAATACAATTCTCTCGCACATGACTAGCATTCTGGTAGGCTATAGAAAACATTCACTTTTCTCAAAAGCTAATGTGTCTTCATATATCATAACAAATACTATATTATTTAAAGGGGTGATAAATATGATCAATAATGAACTAAATAATTACATAAAATTTTGAATAATACAGCCTTTTTATCCAGAATCTCAGCCAGAATAATAGAAAGACAAGGGTACCTTTTGTATCTTTCCATCATTCATGACAACACAATAAATTAACTAAAACTAATTAAATCAATAATTTAACTAAAATGTAACTGGAATAATGTGTAGTCAGGATTAATAACTTGGAAATAAATTCATTTTTACAATTAAATAATGTTTAGTCTGAAGTTTGCAACTCCGTAAAATAATTGTCATTCAAATAAAATGTTCAGATCTGCATAAGTTTGTTTATCTGGTATATTAAGATTTCTAAAGTTTGAAATAATTTAGAACTCAAGAAAATGTTTTGCCTATTTTTTTTGCAAACATATTTATACTTGGCATATTAAAAAAAAGAACAAAAAAAAAATTGACAACAAATTTTAAATAAGACTACAATTTATTATCAACACAGAATGAAACAAAATACACAAATTTTAAAAATAATATAGCATTGATACTACACATACATTATTACATTAAGCTATCTTCTATCAGGGTATAAATTAACATAATAAATTCATATATATTTGGAATCCAGCTATTACACTGGAGTAACTAGCTAAAATGTGCAGCTAATTTACCATTACACTGATTTATAATTTTCATAAACTTTCTATAAAATAAATTTCTAACCTTTAATTATATGGCTACTAATTTTTTTTTATTACTGTTACGATATGAAATACACAAAAGTAATTGCATATTATTTGAACTGGGTTCAAATACATTTCTTTTAAAATATTAAATTTATTACTAATAAAGTTAACCAAGTCACCGTTTATAATTAAATAAATTATGACTAAGTATGGGTCATTTATCAGAAGTCCCACTCACCATTTCATGCTTAACTTAATGTCCACATAAACTATAATAAATATTTTAATTATGGATGAGTTAATTCAAGTTAAGAATATTTCTTAACTATTGATAACACTAAAATATTGTGTTCAAATAATATTCCTTTAATAAATAAGCATTTTAAAATACACAATTTTAAATTAATTTTCTCCATTGGTTTGCTTGTGAAGTACCAGCAAGGCTCAGTAGCACAATACAGATGTTGATCCTAATTCCTAAGGCACTACTGATAAGAAAGTGCACCTTGAGGAACTAATACCTCAAATCGAACATTTATCCTTGCCATAACTTTTAAACAGAACTCAACAATCTACACCTTCTATGGTGGAAAGATATATTTAATTTCACATGAGGAATGCAAAAATAACAACTAATGTCTGCAGAGTAAAATACTACACTGAAGCATTTGGTGGTTTCTAGCCTATTTCTCAGGCATAAAAAATGTGTAGGTATGGACTCTATCTCACCACCTAAAGAAAAGAACACACACTAAATATAATCCTTTCTTGAGATTAAAACACATTAAATGTACTAAATACTATATAAACTCTGGATCATCCTCTTCATGAGACTCGATCCCATTGACTACCAAACATACCATAACACTATATCAAAACTAATCCTCTCATGTAAAATAAAGTATTTTGGGAAGAGCATCTCCATCCACAAAACAAAATACATTATAAATATTAAAATATGCTGATATTAACATATACCAACTCTACACTTAGGCAAGATAGCTAAACACACTAATAATAAAAACCTATATTAAATGTACACTTCAATCAATATCTGAAACCAATGAATTAAAATATACATGTCTCAGACACGTGATTGTACATAGCATGTAGGATATTCAACAGCAATGTATAGCATACAAGCTTAAACTAAAATAAAGTTGACATACTATTAAAGAATAACTTACTAAATTACCTACTTAATATAATATAAATTCTGTTGAAACTTTAAACAAGAAACATCTTGTTATAGCATTTTTTTTTGAATAGTTACTTATGATAAATTTAAAGTACTGTTTTACCCATTAAAAAAAAATATTTTTCTTTAAATACCTAACATGCAAAGTTCATATCTCCAGTTGCATATAATAAATCAGATATATTTCATAAGTATCACTTCATATCAAATACAAACTTAACCCAAAGTAATCATAATAAGACCTACACTTGTCATTAAAAGATTTTTAAAATGTTATGTAATAAATATAAACTTTAACATACATTAATATTATAAAACAAAATAAAATTTTATCAATTAGTTTTTTCTTTAAAAAAACATTAAATAAATAAATGCACATTATCTCATTAGCAGAACTATTTCTCTGCTGAGCTGAATATCCAGGTGAAGAGTTTCCAACCGGTCACATTCTACAAAGCACTGAAAGTAATAAAGACATTTTTTTTCTAATTAATTTTTTTTTTATAATAATAAAGATGTAAAAAAAATGTAATAGAAACAAAGCTTAATTCCCAGTTGGATTACAATGATAAAGATCTGGATATTAAAAAATGAATATTATAACATTGATGATAAACACAGACATTATTTGAAGACTACATGTATTGCTACCTAGCTAAAACATTGAAGAAGATGCACACTTTTTTCCTGGAGATTGGTATTGTAATAACTGTAATTGAATTAGAAAATAAATGAAGCTACAAGAATTCCATTATGCACACAATATAAAACACAATCTAATTTTATTCTCAGTTCACTAAAGATATTATTAAGTTGTCTTTTATAATTTTAGCAGTTTACTTTCAAATAGTTTTTTTTTTTTCAAAGAATGCACATATATATTGAATGTTCACATTTATGTGAAATAAGTTTTTTTTCTTTAAAAAAATGAAGGTATATAATTTATTATTATTATTATTATTTTCAAAATCTTTCTCCCTAGATGATTATTAATAAGCCAAATATATTTCAATGTATAAAATGCCTTCATTTTTTTTTTTTTTTGCAAAAGCAGACAATTTTTTTTAAAAAAAATGCAGGAAAATGTTTTTATTTCTTTTCTTTTTAATATTTCCTTTATTTTTCTTTTATACCAGGAAAATATTAACAAAGAAGAATAAATCATTAAATAATTAGTTCTAACTTGAAAGATAAAACAAGAATTTTACTTATCCCTTTGGTTAATTCCTTCATTTTAGTTTTGTTTTAAAAAAAAATCTAACTTTGAAGATGCGATAATCAATAATGCTGAAAGTTTTTAAATGGCAGAGATAGCATAAAGATACAGAATGTCTTACCAATATTTTTGCCTGAACATTATAGATTGGACTTCCATTATATTATTAATTTATTTTTACAAAATTAGAAAATAACAATGTTACAAAATTTAGCACTGTTAGCTCTGAAGAATAGAAGCAGACTATCTAAAAAATAAATGAATTAGTATTTATTGGTCATTCTCTTAACCCCAGTGACCTCTACCCAAAAAAAATCATTTGATTATAACATAAACAAAAAAAAATGTATAACTTATTAGAATTATGTGGTTTTCAATATTATTTAAAATGTATTACAAAACAGTTTAATAAATGAAAATAATAAATACATTCAAACCAACAATAATTATCTGTGATTATAAATACACATACAATTATTTTCTTCAAAATAAATTTATCAGAAGTTACTTTTTTTAAAACAATACTATCTTAAAAATTACTTAATTGGTATTTATGGTTTTTTTTCTTTATATAACCATTTTAGAACTAAATACAATTTATTGCATTTATTTTAAATTATATTAACTTGCTCTTATACCAATATCTTACTTATTGAAATGAATAATATATATATAAAATACATATTTTGCGGGTTCATCCGTGTTAAAAACTTTTAATATCAATATACTGACGTTTCGACTTGGTCACACAAGCCCCCAGAGTATAAAGAGAGGGGGACCAAAAAACCCGGGGGGGGGGGGGCTGGTGACCAAGTCGAAACGTCAGTATATTGATATTAAAAGTTTTTAACACGGATGAACCCGCAAAATATGTATTTTATATATTTAACCCGTGCAAATCTTCATTTTACACATATATATATATATATATATATTATTTTCAGGAGTTCTCTTGTAATAAAAATATAATAGCTAAATAGCTGACATAATTTTCTCAGAGCTTCTTTCGCAAATCATAAAAGTGTAGGTAATGGGCTTTAAAATCACACTTTTTTTCTTTCTTACTTCTTTCTCATTCTCAGATTCTATTAGTTGAGAAGATTTAAAATATATTTTATTATTCAATAGCATTTTTCAAATATTGTTAATTTTTTTAATTCACACATTTCATTTATGCTCTTAAGCCTTTTAAAAGCCTCTATAGCTTTCCTTAGCAGCCTCTGTTCATATTATTCAATTTTTCCAGAATGGGAGTTTCATTAAAATTGATGTCATCATTTGTTAATTTAATGTCTGAATAAATGGCTGATGAGTTAGTTTTTTCTCTAACTGCCATAATGTGTTCTTCATTTCTTATGTTTATTCTATGATTTTTTTTGTCTAATGTATGGATGTAAACAAACTCTGCATGGAATTTTATATTCACCATGAGACTCAAAGGAGAATGTAGTATAAATTGTGTGGATTTTATTTTTAAAATGGTAATGTTTTGAAAAAATATATATCCACACAATTTTTATTACATTTAACAAAATTAATGTAGTATTTCCACACACTAAAGGTAAAATTCTTTTGGAGCCATGGTGCATATGGAATTCCATGTGGAGTTTGTTTATATTCACACATTCAGAAGACCAATCATAGAATGAGAAAGGAAGAACACATTTTCACAGTTAGAGAAAAATCTAATTCATCAGCCACTTATTCACATATTAAATTAAGTAACCATGATATAAATTTTAATAAAACACATTCTAAAAAAAAATTGAACACTATGACCAAAGATTGCTAAGGGAAGCTATGGAGATTTTTAAAAGGCTTGAGAGCATAAATGAAATGGGTGAATTTGAGAAACTTAACAATATTTGAAAAAAGGTATTGGAGGATAAAATATTTTTTAAAACTTCTCAACCAATAGAATTTGAGAATGAGGAGAAAATAACAAAAGGAAAAAAATAATGATTTAAAATGGCACCACACACATTCTTATGATTTGAAAAAGAAAAAGCTCTGAGGAAAGTACTTGTTATTGTACTGGCTATTTTAGGTATTATATACTTTTACTACACAAAAGCTCCTGGAAATAATACTATGAATTCATTTATCTGTGATAATACATATGTATATATTGTCTATCAAAAGATACCTTGAGATCAATAAATTTGTTTAAGAGCAACTTATTTATTTTAAAATCAAATTATTGTATATATTTTTTAATACTTTATTTAAAGCCAAATTTTCTTTTTAATTGTAACATCTTAATAATATTTATTTAAAATATTCATCTTTTAAGTAAATTTATTAAAATGTAAATGTAATACTAGTAAATATATACATTTACTCATTTTTACATATATATTATAATTTTGTATGCCTATACAGTGAAAATAAAATAATAAAGATATTAAAATTTTATTAATATAGATGCAAAATATTAATTGTAATAAAAACTAACAATATTTAATTTATGTTAAAATTTACCACACATATTAAAGAAAGGGTCTACTCTTACCACTAATTCCACTTCACCCTCTTTTAAGTCCAACTATAGTATTCTTTACAAATAAATGGAAATCACATGAAATAGAAAGCCTGGCCAACCAGAAAAAAAAATGTTCAAGAAATATACAAAGAATGTCACAAAACAATGGTAAGGATGAACAGTCATCATCATTGCTGGAACTATTTAAAGCAGGAAAAAAACCAGATAATCCAATCAAAGCAGAGCTTGCTGATATCTCAGAAAATGACAATTCACACTTGGAAAAAGTAAGTACATCTCACTATATTAAACAAAATGATATAGATATTAACATTAGATAGCAATGTTCATGCATACAACAGAAATATAATACATATACCCATAATGTAACTTGTTCTATATACTTGATATATAATTTTAACAGGTTTTGAATATTATAAAATTAAAGTGGTTGGCTAGATAGAGTAAATAATAATAATAATAATAATAATAATAATAATAATAATAATAATAATAATAATAATAATAATAATAATAATAATAATAATAATAATAATAATAATAATAATAATAATAATAATAATAATAATAATAATAATAATAATAATAATAATAATAATAATAATAATAATAATAATAATAATAATAATAATAATAATAACAACAACAACAACAACAACAACAACAACAGCAAATTAAATATTGGATACAGACAACACAACCATCCATTTTAGGGCTATTAAAAACAAAAATTTATAGCGGATCCCACTTTGATCCAGCGCTACATATGAATAAAATAGGCTTTTGCGCATGCTCCAGAGATACAGCAACGCCTTCAAATGGCACAGGTATTTTTATCAACCAACAATGCTCATTCGCTACTTTTAAAATAATTTTTGTAGATGCAAATCTCCTTATAACAACATTCAATCATAGACTACTTTCAATCAATGTTATTTTTGTATATATACCTCCAGGGCCAATAGTAATTAGCAGAATAATTTCGACAATAAATTCAATTCTATCTACCAATCCCCACCCCACTATTCTTGCTGGAGATTTTAATATGACCTATAAAAAGTTTGTCACAAAATGGTTACACCAACTTACAATACCACTAATGAGCGGGGAAGATTTTCTTCCACCGGACTCAGTATCTTTTTATAATAATTGATCTGCTATTTTATTCTCCCATGTTACACCATGCAATTGAAGTAAAACTTTCTCCCACCAATTTTTCTGATCATGCAGCACAAATAATGAAACTAAATTTAGACACACACCGCAATACTTTTAACAACATACAAAAAACAATAAGAATTCTACTTCCAAATAATACTCCCAAGGCTCTCTTCTCAGAAATGTATATAATGTTAAACAAAATAAATCAAATTGAATTGGACCCGATCTCCAAATATATAGCATATATAAATACACTCTCGTTTAACATAAATCACATCTCACAAAAATCTACCCCCCCCTTCAAAATTAATCACATTAGCAGAGGAAATAAATAAAAGGATAATACAGGCAAAAACAGTCAAGAATAACCAAGCAAATATAATAAAGCTAACAAAGTTATACAATCAAACTGTTGATAAACTGAAACAATATCTAGCAATAAAGAAAAAGAAAATTTCTCTCATACAACAACATACATGGACACACGGATATATTCGTTGGGCTTTAGGTTATCCATGCACAAACAAAGTCCCCATGGCGCTAGAATGGGAAATAGAGTGACAGCTGGTTATAATATGCTAGACCCTATATATAACTACTTCAAAAAAAGCTAACTAAACATAATCATTTCAAACCACTTGCAGATTATTTTGTCAAGCCAGAAATGGAAACACTTTTTGAAATAAAAGATTTTGCAATAGTTTTAAACTCAGTCCCAAACACATGTCATCCAGGGCCACCAGGGATCCCACAATTTGTACTGTCACATCTCAGCCAATTCACAAATAAATATTTATGCCAATTTGCAAATCAATTATCACAGAAACTATACAATATACAAGGACTATATCCAATATCAATGGTCTCATTTATGAAAAAACAAAAACCAATTTCCACACTAGCCAATCTCCAACCAATCTCAATGGAGCCTTTGGGAATAAAAATACTGGAAAAGGTCATAAAGGATAAAATTGAACAATACATAGAACCAATAATATCACAGCAAAAATAGGGCAGGCAGCACTAATATATAAAACGCTAATCAATTCAGTTATTAAAAAGAAAAAATATGCACCAATGGTAGTTTAGCTGGATTTTGAAAGTGCTTTTGACTCAGTCCCAATAGAAACACTATTGAGACAGCTAAAAAAAACACAGATGCCTAAAACAATATTATATACAATAGGCAATTTGCTTCTAAATAGAGAAATACACATCACGCTCAATGATAGATCCACATCATCATTCAATCCCAGCCAATCAATCCTGCAAGGTTCTCCACTAAGCACACTGCTATTTACCTTTTATTTAAATCCACTACTAGAGCAAATAAATAAAAAAAATTCAAGGAATTCAAATACCAAATACTAATACATACATTCCCTGCATAGCTTATATGGATGATGTCACAGTATTTCTAAACTCAAAGAAGCAAATACATATACTACAGGAAATAATAGAAGAACACACAAAAAAGTTCAAATTAAAAATTAACATCAATAAGTCAGCAGCATGGTCAATATACACAGGTAAAACAGACACACAAGTTTATCAAGGTAAGCCCAGTAATTTCCTGGGTTTTCCTTTCCACTTGGGAATGAGTCAGATGAGAAGGAATATACAAAATAAACTCAAGTTTGAAGCAGAAAGGATCATAACATCACTCTCCAGATCATATCTCTCACTCTATGCAAAAGTGTCACTATTTAATCAACTTATAATGACCAAAATAACTTACTACCTGCCAATAATTACTTTTACAAAACAATTTACAAAATCAATTAACTCACTCTGTAATAAACTATTATGGAACAGAAAAATAGTAGCAATTTCTTTAAAGCAACTTAACCAACCAACAAAATGGAATGGCCTCAGACTGCATGCTATACATACTTTCTACACACAAAAAACAGTAAATCTACTGATTACCATATTTAGACGTTTTCCAAACATAGAACCAAAAGTGCAAATCACACCAATGGACTGACCCCCACCCAAAGACAATTATATAAATACACTATTGACAAGTATTAAAAACATTAAAGATAAAATAGCACTGAAGAACCCAATTAAATATACTTATTGGCAAATTCATGATTTTCTAACTCAAAGCCAAGAAAACAACAATAGGCTAACAGTATTAGAAATAAATAATAGTCAATTACTCAAAAAGTACAAAACATGATATTTAGAACCTAAATTATTTGACTTCATCCTCAAATTGAATTTAAATGCCCTACCTACAGCACATTTCATTTGGTTCAGAAGATTTTACCTAAATGTTGATCCAATGTGTGCTTTATGTCACCGGGAAGAAGAAACACAAGAACATTTAATATATCACTGTAAAGGCTTAGAAAAAGTCAGACAATTGATGGTGAATAATTATAGGAAAAGAGAAACCACAATAGAAAAAATGCTAAAAGCTTTCAATGAAAATAAAATACCTATAATATGTGCAGCAACTTTCAGTATATATGCCTTATGGTGTACCAGATGTGCTTTCACTTTAGGAAACAATCCAAGAAGACATCCTAACACATATCACAACAAACTAGAAAAACTTAAGGAAAGGGACAATCTTCTAGCACTATCAGACATTTATGCTTCCACTTGGTCTCTATTTAAAATAAAAACAGCCTTATAATGGATAGACCAAATACAACCTCAGAAAAATGGAAAACTGAAATGAACTCATAATAAGAACTGAAATATCTAAAAGGTGTGAACTACAAAAGACTGTAATGGTTAAAAAAAACAAAAGTATATTTTCTGTGCTTCAAGATGTATCCTAGTATATGATGTTTGATACAATGTATTACTTTTTTGCCTAATAAAGTTTGCTTTGAAATATGAAATATTAATAATAATAATAATAATAATAATAATAATAATAATAATAATAATAATAATAATAATAATAATAATAATAATAATAATAATAATAATAATAATAATAAAAAATAATAATAATAATAATAATAATAATAATAATAATAATAATAATAATAATAATAATAATAATAATAATAATAATAATAATTAAATTAATTTAATTTAATAAAAAAACATTTTTTTTAAAAAAAAAAACATCCATTGAGTATAATAAAATATAAATTAAAATAAAAAAAAAAAAAAATCCATAAAAAAAAAAAAATTAAATAAAAAAAAAAAAATTTTTTTATAATAAATACTATTCCATATCATATAAAATTTTTTCAAACTTTTTTTTTTTAGATAACATAAAAAAAAAATATTATTTTTTTTATAAAAATTATAATATGATCGAGAACAAAAATATCTGCAGTGAGAGCTGGTCATAAAAATCAAATGTGTCTGCACATTATTGATGAAGAATTATTTTATTCATTTTGTATTTAATATAATACACAAAATATCTAAAAATAATTGATGAATATTAAAACTCAGTAAATAATCAAGTCTTGGAACAAAGGAAAAAATAATTCTAGAAATTTGTAGTGTGAAAAATTGGGATGAAAGTCGGAAATGTAGGAAGAAAAAAGAAAAGTTATGAGAATGCCAATGAAAAAGAGGAGAAATGGGTGGGGGAATAAAAAAAAATTTATAAAAAAAAAAATAATAATAATAATAATAATAATAATAATAATAATAATAATAATAATAATAATAATAATAATAATAATAATAATAATAATAATAATAATAATAATAATAATAATAATAATAATAATAATAATAATAATAATAATAATAATAATAATAATAATAATGTTCATTGATCAATTAATAACAATCTTCAAACAATAGCACATTTCAATTTATGCAACGATTCTAAATACTAACTTAGGTTTGACAATGAATGTTTTGAGCTTAGAAGACTTGATAATATTTTGTAGGAAGTTTGGAATAAAAATTAATGTAACCAAACTTATAGTAATGAAGATAATAAAGAATATAAAAACATATAATAGCGTTGGCAATTGGCACAAATATTATTGTTTTAATATGTTCAAATAATGTTTGTAGTTGATAAAATAAAAAAATAATAATGAGAAGTGAAAAGGTTTCCACTCTTCTGTAGTAACTCATAAATGGATCTGAGAAAAAGATTCTTAAATAATTTCTTAATAGTTTGTCTTTATATGCAACGAAGATCTGAACAAAAAAAAAATTCATTGTGTTAAAGATATGGATTTGGAAAGAAAAAAAAAATAGAAAAGTGATGAGATGAGATAATAATATAAATGTTTGGAATACTTTGATTTATATTTTGTGCCAATTATTATTAAATGCAGACTAGTAAAATGATGTGTCGGAACAGAGTATGGAGTGTGATAGAAAAAAGGTAGAAAAGAAAAAAAAGTTATATTATTTTCAATAGTAAATAGAGGGATTTGAACTTAGGATTTTCAATCGATATTCATCATTGAATCTATCTCAAACAAACGATCACATGACTACACACATAAATAATCCCCAATATATGTATTTCGTGTAGAACCAGTACTCATCATTTGGGCCAGATCATAACCTCCCATATATACATATATGGTTTTGTACGAAATATGCACATGAGGAATTATTTATCTTTTTCACATGCATGTGATCATGTATATTGGTTGTCTGAGATGGAGTGGGGGATGAATAAAGATTGAAAATTCTAAGTTCAAATCCCTCGATTTATTATAGTAAACATTTTGTATACTGAATGAATAGATTAATTATATTATTTTCAAATTCTTAAAATAGAAAAAATAGATACAATATTTTATAAAAGTATTGACGTGTGTGAATTCAGCTGAATATATATAAATTTAATTTATAAAGCCGTATTTTCAACTAGTTTTAATTTCAAACAAGAGAATACAGCAATAGACATAATATATACGTAAAAATTCTTTAGATAATGGATTTATTATAAGTAAGCTGTTTTATCGCTTTTAATGATGTGAAAATAATTTTTCAAATAATTTTATTGTATCAGCAATGTTGAAATCCTTATTTAAAAATCCATTTCAATTTGTTTGATATCAAATTGTTTTATTTTTTTATTTACAATACTTTACCTGCCCTCGGTATTTAATTTGCCTAAATTAACTCGAATCATAAAACGTAATCATTTTAAGTACATAAATAGTAAGCACTTAAACATCTTTAACGACTTAGTTTTCAAGTAACTTTCTATTGTAGCTCGAACTGTATAGAATTGTGGTTATAAAAACCGACATTAATCGGGTTTTCCCAAATGCAAAAAGGTATATATGAATATCTTTATTTGAGAACGCAATTAATTTTCAAATTTAGTGAGAAAATAGTAGTCAGTATGAGATGTCAACTAATACATACATTTATTATTAATAGTGACTCATTCTTTTAAGTTTTGTGAATTAGTTTATAACTTTTAGCGAAGTCTTTATTAATTTAGCCGATCTTTGATTCTTTAACCACATAATCTACCTATTTAAAAACAAAATAATGTCAGCGCACAGCGCACCGGTTCCTCCCACCTCAAAAACATTCATAAAATTTAATTTATATTTTATTGTAAAAATTGTCTCTTAGGTAACACAGATTCGGAATTAAGCAGTTTGCGTTTTCATATAATAGAGGGAGGAGATGGAATATTTCTAAAGAAACTTTTCTTAGTGAACCAATCAAACTTATCATCTCATTTGAAATGAATAATTTATTCGTTAATTCAAAAAAATCAAATGAATTCTATAAAACTTTATGACCATTTTTAGTTTAAAGAAAGCTAGAGTACGCCTTTTCGGCTTTTGTTTTGCATTAGAATAACGAGTTAATTCTCAACAAAACGGACTTGTCACTTAAGTGTTTGGTTGAGGCATTAAAGCGAGAAAAACTTTTATTGTAAACTGATAAAATACTAAGATCTTTACAAAACCATCTGTAATAAAACGAAGTAATAGATTGGCAAGCGATTATCGATGTAAATTCTGTTATTAATCGATTTTATCCTATAGTTATTTTATTCATTCGTATCTTTTTAAAAATTAAATTGCTAATGCAAAACGATTTGGAATAACGTCGACAAAACCCACGCTAAGCATTCACACAATATACATGTATATATACATATGGTTAAATCCGTATGCATATATAGACACAAACACATAAAATATGTTTAGGACTGTATACTTCTAAGCATGCCCAAAATATTGCTTAGAACTTATTTAATACTTAAATATAATATTTCTGTATTTACTAAATATAAATTTTAATTTTTATTCCAAATATATCTTTTTGTTATGACTAATTATATGAACACAATCTTACTTTTCTTATTTAATATCTCAATCTTGTTCATTTATACCTGATATCTTAAATGGTTTTAAACCGCAATTTATTATTCTCACATTTTAAACAGTTACATTTACTCCGATATATTATATTCAATTAAATTGTAATTATCATAAGAAATTATGATAGTTACATAGATCAGTATGTTTTTTATAATATAGTTGAAAGGTTTAAACAACCCTTTAAAATAAATGTTAAAATAATTAAAATGTCTGCGGAAAAAAAATAAAATAATAAAATTTGTATCTAATAATTTTCAAAATTGCTTCTTGTTCATAATTTAAAAATTTTCCAAAATTCAGTACCACCATGTTTTTTTTTTTTTTTTTTCAAGTGTCATAGCATTGGCCGGGACGCGAACCTGCAACCCGGGCAACTGCTTGTAAGGCAGTCGCGCTGACCTCTCGATCACCAATGCAAGGACAGTACCACCATGTTTAAGTGGATTATTTCTTTCTTCACATCTATATGTCACCTATTGTAAGTTTTAATAACTAATACATGCCAAACTTAATAAATCCCTATCTAATATCTGAGAATAATTTCACACATAACTCTCATCAGTGATAAGTCTTGAATCTTACAGCAGTGCATTTGCACCTTTAGGACCTAATGCATACCTAGCAATAATTGTTTGCTTCTCTTTTTAATTATTATGCTATCAGCCCAACTTCAAAAACATAGAAATACTTTTAATCTAAGCTAGCATACTTGTATACTCATATAAATCTGAAAGTTATAGAGGTGTGAAAAAAAAAAGTATTTGCTCAAATAGCAATGAGTAAATTAAAATCATATCTTAGAATCATGAAATTACTTTCTCATGGATTAATAATTTATTCTTGATTTCTATTAAGCTTTCCGAGTCTTTTGAAGCATCAGTTGTCTGCCATTTTCAATTTCATATATTCATCAATTATTAGTGTATATGGTTTGGCAAATCAAAGTATATATTTTTTATCCTTTTAATTTTTGTTGAAGGGTTTTTCCCCTTTAATAATATTTTATATGAAAAAAATCTATTTTAGTGTTAATTTGCTTTACTCTTTTCTATTTATTTTGTTTATTAGCATTTTTTATTATATTACTAATATTTATAATGGTATCATTTGATCACAGAAACAGTTAAACATTTCAAATTTCCAATGAGAATAATTATCAAGTTTTTTTATAATAGACATTGTAAATTTTATGAATAGATTGAATAATATTTATGTCATTTCTAAAAGGTGACTTACAACTTTAAGATACCTAATTATTGCAATGTATGCTTGTACATAAAGAAAGTTTTTTGCTCAAAGTCAAATAAAATAATCAGCAAGAGAATACTATTTTGACCTCATTAACATCTGACACAATTTAATGCAATGGTCAAAATGTCAGATTCAAAACAGGATTAAAGATTGATTCTTACCGGAGAAGCATGATATATATATATATATTTAAAAAAACTTCTTTAGAATTTACTTAAAATAACTTTTAAATGGTCAATATATTGCTATGCTTGAATATCACATAATATCTTAACAAATTTATTATACAATTATTTTATCATCTCATAGCATCAGTCCTTGATTATTGCAAGCAGCAGTTTCTATTGTTCGCTTTTCATAACACCATTTATAGCATACTAATTTTATAGTTACAACTTAAACTTTAATGTATTTAAATAAATTGTTACACTTTTTTATTTTTTTCAAGCATTGTCTATCTAAATTAAGCTCTTTTGATAGCAAAAATAAAGTATACACTCTTTTTATAGTAGTATCTCCTAGTTTACTTTTTTATGTCATTATTTAATGTTTGCTTAAGGTTTCTTTTATCAAGTGATATTTTCAATAGTGATTAATCCTTATGAAATCTGACACTATTTTTTCCACATCATTAGAATTTTTGAAAATATTTCACCTTTCCCTACTATAAAATATAAATCTTTATTTTATATTAAAACTCAATAAATTGGAGTTGATGTCTGTTTACTTTAATTTTATAAATAAATAATCCTAAAGTGATTTTTCAGTGGTGTTTGGGTGTGGGCATGCTTGCTCTTCTGAGAGACTTCTTCCTTTCTCATTCTCAATAAGAAGAAAGTAATATTTAATTTTTTTATTATAAATTTTAAAGTGTTAATTTTTTTAAAACTTTTACTGTGTGTTTGCTATTAACTGAAAGGAGACCCTTTGATTCCTCTTGGAGGCCTTAAAGGAACCGAGCAGGGCAAATTCCTAATGTCCACTCCATACGTTCTTGTCGTTGCAGCTGTTATTACTATGTGATTATTCATATAGTATACGAACATGGATGGGCTGCTCACCAACATGCATTAGCCAGCGTGGTGAGTTTATTGGCTTTTTATCTCTGAGTTTAAGATCAAGAAACACCATGGTCTTTCTTCTCAGTGCCTGATAAGGCAGAATGAATGTTTGTGTAAATGATTAATATTTTTCCAATACATATATACAATTATGACAGACAAAAATAAAACATGGACCTTATTCCCAGGAGGCTGTAAAGTCACCAACCAAGTCAGCGGTTGGTGGCCAAAGGTGGAGGGTGCTAAGAATCCCCTGATTGCGGACCCAGGCTGCCATTTGATGATGACTTTTTATTTAGGTACTTACAACTGTAGATCACTTTTAAGTGAAGGAAGATTGCAAGAATTAGAAGAACTCTCTTATATTAAATGGGACATTATTGGACTTTGTGAAGTTAGAAGAAAAGGTGAAGAGACAATTGATTTAAAAAGTGGACATACACTTTATTATAAAGGCACAAATATTGGAAATACAAGTGGGGTAGGATTGATTATAAATAAAAAGTGGAAGAACAATATTGTGGAGATTGATGGTGTATCGGACAGAGTGGCAAGATTAGTTATACAACTTAATAGCAGATACCAAATGCAGATAATTCAGGTTTATGCCCCAACAAGTTCTCATAGTGATGAAGTAGTAGAAGATTTTTATATGGATGTACAAAAGGCTTTTGATCAGAGTAAACAACATTTTAAAATTGTTATGGGAGACTTTAATGCTAGAATTGGTAAACAAATGAAAGATGAAAGTGCTGTAGGTAATTTTGGTTATGGTAATAGAAATGAGAGAGAACATAGACTTGTGGAATTTGCAGAAAAAGAAAAACTTTATATTATGAATTCTTTTTTTGAGAAAAATGTTAAAAGGAAATGGACATGGAAACATCCAAATGAAGGTACAGCAGAATTGGATTATATTTTGACTAACAGGAAATACATATTTCAAGATTGTAATGTTCTTAATAAATTTAACACAGGAAGTGATCATCGATTAGTAAGGTGTAAGATACATGTTAATGTGAAACTAGAGAGACAAAAATTATTAAGAAAAACAATATTTACAGTTGATATTCCTAATCTTCAGAAACATTCTAATGAATTTAAATTAGAACTTACAAATTGGTTTCAAGTATTAGTAGATTTTGAACATGATTCAGATTTGAATGAAATTAATATGAAAATAACTGATACACTTTTAAAAACTGCAACAAAAATAGCTGGTAGAAAAAAGCAGCAATTGACCAATAAAATTTCTACTGAGACTAGAGAATTTATGAAGAAAAGAAGGAATATGAAAATATACAAAAATGATGCATTAAAAAGAATTGAATATCTCGAATTTTGTAAAATGGTGTGGAAAAGAGTTGAAAATGATATAAGAAAGTATAACTGTGAACTAGCAAGGAAAGCTATAGAAGAAAATAAAAGTCTTAAGAATGTAAAACAATATATTGGTATTGGTAGGAAACTTATATCTGCAATAAGAAAAAAAGAGGGAATTGTTACTAAAAAGAGAGATGACATCATGAAATTGGTAGAAGATTTTTATCAAGAATTATATAGTAATAAAGAACAAGTACCTCCTATATCTATTACATCTTCCGAATTGCCCAGAATTTTAAATGAAGAAGTGAGATACGCAATTAAATGTATGAAGAAAGGAAAGGCTCCAGGTAATGATGGAATTATAATTGATATATTAAAAGAAGCAGGTGAAGAAATAGAATTTTTTTTAGCAAAGTTATATACCAAATGTCTAAATGATAAAGATATACCGGATGATTGGAAGAATGCAGTAATAATATTAATATTTTAAAAAGGTGATAAAGAAGATATTAGAAATTATAGACCTATTAGCCTTTTATCAGTTTTATATAAAATTTTTACCAAGATAATTACAACTCGTCTACAGAGAACATTGGATTTCCACCAACCAAGAGAACAAGCTGGATTTAAAAGTGGTTTTAGTACAGTAGATCATATCCAGGTGTTGAGAGAAGTTATAGAAAGGATGAATGAATATGAGTTGTCAAGATGTCAAGATGTTTTGGAATTGTAGATTATGAAAAGGCATTTGATTCTATAAACATTTCTTCAGTGATTAAAGCATTGGATCATCAAGGTATAGATCCAGGATATTGTCATATTTTGAAGAATATTTATAAAAATGCAACAGCAACAATTAGATTACATAATGATACTGGGAAAGTCAACATTGAGAAAGGTGTAAGACAAGGTGACTCCATATCTCCAAAACTTTTTACAGCAGTGCTGCAAGAAGTACTTTGTGGATTAAAATGGGAAACTAAAGGAGTGAAAGTAAATGGAGATTATTTAAGTCATTTAGATTTCACAGATGATGTAGTTGTTTTTGCAAATAATGCTTCAGAGCTGCAGGATATGTTGCAGGAATTATCAGATGAAAGTAGGAAAGTAGGACTAAAGATAAATGTTAAAAAGACTAAAGTAATGTTTAATCGATTTGCTCAAAATATGAAAATAAAGATTGATTATGATGAATTAGAAGAAGTTAACAGTTACAAATACCTTGGTCAGATTATTAATACAGATGGAAACATAATGGAAGAAATTAATCATAGAATTAAACTTGGTTGGAGTGCTTTTGGTAGAAATAACTCGATACTAAAAGGGAATATGCCTATGTGTTTGAAAAGGAAAGTTTTTAACAAATGTGTTTTACCAGTTCTTACTTATGGATCTGAGACTTGGACACTTAATAGAAGAGCAATACAGAGACTTCAGACCACTCAAAGAAGTATGGAGAGATGCATGTTGGGAGTAACAAGAAGAGATCGAAAATGCAATGTATGGGTAAGAGAACAAACAGGTGTTACTGACCTCATTGAAAAATTAAAAGATTGAAGTGGAGTTGGGCTGGACATATTGCTAGAAGAGATGATAATAGATGGACATTTGAAATTTTAAACTGGATTCCAAGAGATTGTAAAAGACCCAGAAAGAGACTACATGTGAGATGGATGGATGAAATAAGAAAGTGTGCAGGGGTGATGTGGAGAAGAGAAGCTAAAGATCGGAAAAGATGGATTAAACTTGGAGAGACCTTAATCCTGCAGTGGATTGATAATGGTTGATGATGATGACTGTGTCTTAAGTAACAATGCATTGCTAGAAAAAATAAAGTGTTGAGTTCTTCCTATGCCTTAACATAATCTACAAACTTCTAAAGAAGTAACAAAATGCCTAAAAAAATTGCCTTTTATTAATTCATTTTATCCAACCATACCTGAACAGAAAATTTCAGACTGAGAAGGTAATATGTTTTGCATTATTTTTCAAAGCTATAATGATTATACTGGACCATTTTTATTTAATCTTTTTTATTTTTAGCAAAGTAAAATTCAAACTAACTGGTGAGAGATTTTTGAAATTTAATTTAAAGTTAAAGAAAAAAAATGCTTCAATGGACATTGATATTAGATTATATTAAAATGTGCAGCTTCTGTTCATTTAAGTCATAATTTTATTTTAAAGTGTTATTTTGATAAAGATTTTAAATGATGACTTGCCTATTTAATAAATGATTATGAACTTTATTTGAGATAACTATATTAATGTTTTTAAGAAAATGTTAAAATGTGGAATAAGTGAGTGTATTAATATGCAGTTTTATGAAAAAGATATGACTTTAGTGTATAACAATAATATGAATTATATAAGTGAACTATTTAAATTGATGACTTTTAAAATCCATATCAATTTCTTAATTTCTAAGTGCTTTTGAGTGTATTGAAAAATGTGGAGGAACTGTTCATTTTCCAACATATAACCATGAAGCAATTTAATGAAAATATTTCTAATATTTGCTGCTAGAAGTAAAAATATATTAAAATAAGCTATAGCTAATTTTTTGAATCAACTTATGAGTGAATAAATGGATCCAAATCATTTGTGGAAATTCTTTGTGAAATGTTGCTATTTTTATCACTTGTCTCTGGAATTCCATAAGTGTTTTATTCTAAAAATGTCATGAGATATGGATGCATGCTTCTAAAAATAATTCACTGGCATGATGGCATTGTTTTAACCATGCCAGATAGTTTACTGCAGAAAGACTTAGATAAAGAATCAGAGGTGATTTAAAAAATAATAATGATAATTTATTCTTTTCCTTTTTATTATCTTATTTTATTATTATGCCAAGGTATTTTCTTTAATTATATGATACAATTATGCATTTATTCTTATGATAGAGAAGGTAAAATTATATATTTTTTTCTTTCTTGTTGGATTAAAGTCAATTATGTGGTATAAGTGTCTGAGTAAAGATACATAACTTTTTTACATTTATGAGTCGTATTTATTAATATTTTTTTTATGGATCAATAGCCAATATATAGTTTATCAGAAGCTCACAATAGTCTTTAAATATTATTATATAATAATTTCATAATGAAGTTTTCCATATAAAAAGTTATTTATTAACATTATATTTAGCAATATTTGCCTATGCTATTTATGTTCACTTCAGTATATAAAATTTTATGCTGTCTTTATTTAATACTTGTGTTTTTTATTAATTGCAAGTTTTTATTATGCCACTTAAAGTATTTTATAGTTGTTTGAGTTGCAATTTATTTATTGGTTTCATACATTGTCTAATGTATGTATGTTATTTTAATGTTGTAGATATATTTTTCTAGCTTTTCAGTGATTTTTTTTTAATCTTGCCATGGTTTTGCCTAGAATATCTGGTGGTCTTATTTTAAAAAGTATGGGATGCATATGACTTTATTAAATGTTGTCTTACTTAGATTGTATTTTGGTGGATTTGAGCATGTTCTCCTTAATGTTTAGTATTTATTTCTCATGAGAAGATTATTTTATGACTCTTTTTATACTTAGCTTGTATAGCTAGATCCCTACAGAGGATTATATTTCAATATTTAATTGTTTTTCATGCTTAACCATTATAGCTTAATCCACAGAGGATATTTTCTGTGGTATATATATTCCATTTCTATGTGTTGAGACCTTGTACATACATATATTTACCCAAGAAAATGTATTGGAATATGCCATTGTTTCTTTCAAGTTATGTAGTTGTTGCTCTGAGGAATCTTTCTTTCTTGCTTCCCTTATGAAAATATTTAGTTGTATTCTACCATGTAAGGTGAAGTTATCAATGTTTCAAGATTGCCATGGTAGTGATAAGGTAGAATTTTGAAGTGTATAATGAAACAGTATATTCCTTCCCTCATAACTTTTTCACATATTTTCCCCACAGCCACATCTATGCCAAGCTTAAACCCTCTCTGAATTCTTGTATATATGTATAAACACAGTTATATATGTATTATCATACATATTAGGTGGATAAATGACTGTGATATCAATTTATGTATGTATATTATAACATACTTTTTTTATCTAAATAATATTTTGTTTTATTTAAAAAGAATGTACAATTTAAATAGTGTGTGGTCTACACATTGCCTGTTATGTGAGATGGGGATTTCATTAAAAGCTAGATCAATTCTCAATTTTAATATGAATAAATCAGAAACAAAACCAGAAACAAAACCTCACTTGATAAGATTATCTGAGTTGTGTCTAAATGATAGCATACTTTTAAACTCTATACAGTTTTAATAAATAACATTTCCAGACTAAAACTATTAAAAGTTCTAGAAATTTAAGAGATTAAAATTGAAGAACAGGCTCTAGTAAAAATTGACAGGAAAGTTAAATATATGAGTTATAATATTTCAGTGGGGGTTCTAAGTAAGCAAGATGATCTTAATCTTGAAAAATGTATTAATAAGGTTGATTTCTTGCTGCAGGAGTGCTTTCCATAAAATTTTTGTGAAGAGTTATATAGCAGGATCCATGTCAGTCTGTACTGCCAAGACTGGCTAGAAAAAATTTGGATTTGCTGTCTCACTATTCTGGGTTGGCAATTTCTATTCATCCCTGCATGCCTAAGGTCATGACCAACATTACAGAGAAAGGAAACCTTCCAGTTGTCTGCTGCAAGAAGAAGAGGTCATAAACCTACCCTGAGGAGAATACCACTATGCCACTGTTTGATGTACGTGCATTACAAGCTACTACCAAGAAGGATGGTAATATTCTTTTAATGACTGCAGAGCTCTATAATTTAATCTATAAATCTATAATACTAAGCTAGCTTATTTTCTATAAAAAACATTAAACTCTTTAAATTAAATCATTTGTAAAAGAAACTGTGTTAAAACTTGCCTGAATTTATCTCTAGACTGTAAATGATTTATTGTCAATCTAATTTATTAAAATCAGTTAAATTATTTCTAAAGTAATAATGTAAAACTTGCCTAAATTAATCTTATAAATTTGCTTGAATTCACTTTTATAAATTTAAAGACTTTAATTTTCATAATCTGTAAATAACTGCAATCAGTTATCTTAACTTTCTAAAAACTGCTGTCATCTTTCAATTTATTATTTTGGATATTCTGTTTAAATTTAAAATATATGTTATAATATGTCCATCTTTTGAAACAGCAAATAATAATTATTAACTAACTTACAATGAAGATAATTAAGATCTCCACTTTAAATATTTATGAATGCTGCTTGGCGAATAAAATAGCTATTTTGGAATAATATTAATAGATAATAATCAATCGCTATGCACTCATTATTATCATGATTTTATATATATTATAAATTACATTATATTTTGCATGGTTTGTTTAGTCAGATGTCTTATAAATTATGACTTTTGATATCTGTTAGTTAGAAGGGATATACTGAATAGAGATGATATTAAAGTATATTTGTTAATGTTTACTAATGCCCATCAAATATACATTCCCTCCTTAATTGTGATTATACATATATATATATATAAATTTAAGAATTAGATAAATGCTTGGCTTGAGTTAATATTTTGAATCTTATGTCCTAGCTCCTCACTGATGAGAGCCATAGCTCGAAACCGGTCTGTGGATGGGGACCATCATAGATAAAATCTTCATGTATTTTTTCTTGTAGCATTTATCATAAAAAATAAAATAATTAAGCTTGTTTAGAGCTAGTAGCAGGCTCTTTATATATATATATATATATATATATATATATATATATATATATATATATATATATATATATATACAAATCAATATATATATCAAAAATACAGTACAATTTATATAAATTATATTCTTTTAGAAGTACTTTCGACTATACACTTTGTAGTCTTTATCAACTATATAATGTTGAATAATCAAAAGCAGAAAACCCTTAACAATACCCATAGTTCAATTCAGATTTCCCACAATTCTGTTATCTTAATATTTGATGACTGGCGATTCATTAACATTTGATGATTTCTTGAAATCAACATAGCCTCTTTTATTTTACGTTTATTATGACAACGTTCAATTTGAATAATTTTCATATTTTTATAATCAAATTTAAATCCATATTGACAAGATTTATTATGATCAAATATAACAGATGATGAAGGTTTATTTACATCTGTTCCATATTGATTCTCTTTTTGAATTCTATTATATAAAAGCATATGTTCTTTTATTCTCTTCTCAAATGTACACTTAGATTCACCAATGTATTGTACGCCGCATCCACATATCAATCTATATATAATAGAATTTTGATTAAACTTTGAATTTTGAATTTTAGAATTATTAAGCAATCTAGATTGCTTAATAATTCTAAAATTCAAAATTCAAAGTTTAATCAAAATTCTATTATCCACATATCAATCTATATATAATAGAATTTTGATTAAACTTTGAATTTTGAATTTTAGAATTATTAAGCAATCTAGATTGCTTAATAATTCTAAAATTCAAAATTCAAAGTTTAATCAAAATTCTATTATATATAGATTGATATGTGGATGTGGCTTACAATACATTGGTGAATCTAAGTGTACATCTGAGAAGAGAATAAAAGAGCATATGCTTTTATATAATAGAATTCAAAAAGAGAATCAATCTGGAACAGATGTAAATAAACCTTCATCATCTGTTATATTTGATCATAATAAATCTTGTCAATATGGATTTAAATTTGATTAAAAAAATATGAAAATTATTCAAATTGAACGTTGTCATAATAAACGTAAAATAAAAGAGGCTATGTTGATTTCAAGAAATCGTCAAATGTTAATGAATCGCCAGTCATCAAATGTTAAGATAACAGAATTGTGGAAAATCTGAATTGAACTATGGGTATTGTTAAGGGTTTTCTCGTTTTGATTATTCAACGTTATATAGTTGATAAAGACTACAAAGTGTATAGTCGAAAGTACTTCTAAAAGAATATAATTTATATAAATTGTACTGTATTTTGATATATATATATATTGATTTGTATATTACATATATTGTGAAACGAATACAGATATCAAACTTTATTTATTATATATATATATATTCTAACAAATTAAAATTTAAAGGGCCTTTTCTAACTAAATGGAAATTTAAATGTATTAATCTTTGTTTTTGAAAGATGAACTTTTTCTTAAATATAAATTAATGACAGATGCATTTCTTAAGTATCAATTAAATATGCAATGCATCAATTATATATATTCTAGTATAATAAGTATAGATTAAATAATTTCTAAGTATAAATTTAATGCAATAATTTCTCAAGTACAATGTATAGACTAATGTATTTCATACGTATAAATTAAATATAATCTCCTTCGTGCGACCACGTTACAATCCAATTGTAACTAAATAAAAATCACTTCTACCGAATGAAAAGTTATTCTTTATTTTGTTAACTTTATAAAAACTTATTAAATTAACATAAAACGCATTTTGCAATCTCTCGATCGGTCATCCCCATTGGATTTTAAACATAACTAGCGATTGGGAGAGCTTACAAATATCATATATATTATGGGATAGTTTAAGCTAATTATAACTTTATTCTAACCGATTTTAAACATAACTAAATGATTGCGAGAGCTTACACATATCATATATATTATTGGATAGTTTAAGCTAATTATAACTTTATTCTAACCAATGAGAATTTTATGCAAATGACTGCACATCCACATTATGGATTGATTATACCATATTTAAATCTATATGGCATTTACACACTTGCAGATAAATTGCATGCCAGTTACAACATTTTAAGGATGGATCGATGGATACTTCATCCTTCCCAGCTGACACTATTTCTGAGACCTACTGAGATGATGATGATGATACAGAACATCTATAAGCTTAATTGCCAGGGCACCAAATTGCAACTCTAATACAATATAAAGGTTAAATCTCAATTCAATACTCTTAGTAATAATATTTCATTAATGGGTTAATACACAATCGATTTAGAGAACACTGAGAACGCATTAAAATTAACAATATTAATATCTTTAAGAATTCCAGGTTATTCTCAGCGCATTTCCCATTCACTATGATTAAAGCTACAATTAAATTTTATTCTAATTATAAAGTTCTATATTCATCTCCACCTTCCTGATCCACTCCTCCATCAATTTCACATCCATATGTCTATTACACTATTATTTATTTTAACATTAAATTTTACATTTTTGCTAGCTCCTTTCTCTCATTACAATCTCTTCTCAGGTTTTTTTCGAATAATTAGATGTGGAAATCGAATAAGCTGCAATAGGTTATTGGTGATAAACACTCCTCTCTTGATCGCCTCCAAGGTGATCTCGGTTGTCTTTAATGCAGTTTAATATCAATTTACATTAAAGCTGGAATATTTTAAGCTTATTAAATCATTATAAACACATCATAAAACATAGTCGCAATTATAACAAAATTATATAAAAATAAAATGCGTCTAGAGGGGTTTGAATACAATGGATGGGGAAAGGATTTTATGCCCACCCTCTGCACTCGCTATCACACAATACTATCTCTATTCACGATTTATATTTCAACAATATTAAATTATTTGGTAATTTTAAGCATTTGAAATTAAACTTTTAAATAATTTTACTAAATATTAGTTATGTACATGATTATTCAAATATTAATAATAATATATCGATGTATAATTGGATTGGAAATATCTAGATAATAAGAACCCACAAAAACATGGAGACACACACAAATTTTATTTAAAACAAATAATAAATTTTATTTAACAAACTATAATTCAATACAAAAACATATACATTATATTTACGCTTTCATTTTATCTTAGACATAGTGAATACCAATTTCTATTGTGTTCAATGCTTTCTCTTTTATTACTGATGTATTTTAGAAAATACATAATCGATTTCTCCCCTAATTAAATTTAATAACTTTAGTTAACAAATCTATAGTTGATATTCCCTCGCAAATTTTTTGATCTTATCCTATCATCCTGATTAAATATTCTTTTGCCCTAATTTTTACAACAGAGATATCTTAATAATAATGAGACTAAGTCATTGCAAATAAATTGTCATTAAGATCAAATATCATCATAGTGCACTCTCTTTGCTCATGTTCTTATGGCACAATAATATTTTAACAATACTATCTTTCCAGCGAAGTTGTCAGCTGGCCATGTAAATATTTATTAAATAAATTTATATACGCATTTACTCAATTAGGCTTAAACATTTGCAAGTTTTATTTAACTCTTAACATTTAGTAACCCAATTATTTTTGGCTCAAATGCTAAATCAAATCTACAAAAACAATATTCAAATACACCAATCGCACATACATTATCTGCATTCATTCTGTCATTATATTGAGTTTGCGACCTGGTATCCAAAACTTATAATAATGCTTATCATGGCTGTCCTCTCATACACACATAAGGAATATCAAATATTAATACGAGGCAGGCAGTGACCCAAATAAGAGAGAACCTTTTCACTAAGGTTGAGATATGCTAGGATTTTTATCGCTAGTCATATAAAAACATAGGTATACCAAATACCTCCGGCCATCAAAATAAGAAACCTTCTTACGGTATAGAGAATACTCAGGTGGGAAAACTCTTCCACTGGGTTCAAATACTTTATGAATATCGCATAAATCTTAATGAGCTAGACTTCACTGAGTTTGTGGAGATCATTGTCTATCCACACACATACAGGTCGAAACATCAAATTATACAAGTAAAACTTTCACAACCTTAATATTCTTGCAAATTAGTGTACTGGAATATGAGCCCATAAATTTTCCAAGCATAAATCATCTTCTTTCTGGCCTTAAATCTATGATAACAATAATAATAAACAATAACAAATGCGTATAAAATTCTCAAAACTATTTCCATGAACTTTTATAAAATAATAAAAAAAAATGATGATGATGCAACTCAATAGACAAGCAATTCATTTATAAGTTTAAGCATTTGACAATAACTTCTGATGCTAATAATAATATCCCTAAGTGTTTTTTTTAAATTGTTTGTAAAGCATTTTAAATAAGGCATATCAGAACGAAATGATATAAATTTCACCTACCCCCAAAATGACAATAATAGCAAAAGCATTTAAATAAACATATATAAAATCATCTGAAATCAATCTCTTCCCCCAAAATAATACAATGGTAATTATCACATGAATTAATTTTAAAATAGATGATATATATAATACACTACAAAGAAAGAAATTCGTTTTTTTTTTATATATTAAATGCCCTACACACATTTTTTTATATATATTAAATGTCCTACACACATAAAGTGTGAATAATAAAAAAAAATTATACTTATATAAGTCTTTTAGCGGGTGTCCTTCCAGGTTACTGATTTCTACTTTTTTTTTTTTTTTTCATTCCTCCTTGACTGGTTTATAAGAGCATATGATTTGTATATTGTTGAAAGAGTTCCTCAATTTTAAATTTATGCATATTAAATTTAAATAGCATTCGTTTAACTCTTTCACAATATAGGTCTGTTGATTTTTGATTGTCCTTTTCCATTTTGGAGTTCATTTTATATATTTAAATTGACTTGCATATACTGTACATCAAATTTCTGAGTTTTCAATTTTACTATTTTGCTGATATAAATATGATTATTGGGTTAATTTCTGGAGACTAAAAATGTGTGTGCCCACTTAAAATTTATTCACTATACATTGTCTTCTCTTACGACAATGTTAGATTTAGCCAAATTATTCTGAAGAGATGAAAAGTAACAATAATATAATTTTTAAATTCTATAACAGCCTTCTTTAAGTCAATGAAAGAAAACTGCCCCAGATAAGAAAGTTTAAAACCAAAAAAGCTCCTCTCCTTCTGTTAACCCAGCTTTTATAGAGAAAATCCATCTGTTCATTATCTTTATAATTAATTGATTTGTTCCATTTTCTCTATTAATTTTAACCTTTTTGCCCCTTCAGAAAAACAGGCCAAAATTCCTTATCTGTATTTTAAACAGTCACAGTTAACCCTACAATTTAACAGCTATAATTGCCAATTAATTTTTAACATTTGACAGACCATTCATGTTAATGGTCTAAATTAATAGTCCACTTAAATTCCTTAGTAAAAATTGGCATTATTTAAATGCCTCTGATAATTGACTAAGTAAGATAACACTTGAAACTTATACTAAAAGTAAATAACAGAACAGTAATCTTACTTTTTCCATTTAATAGTGAAACAAAATATATATTGCAGCTGTTTCAAACTCAGACTTTGAATTAAATTTAGCTGCTAATATTAAACTTATTAAAATGATTTAACTTCTTATTTAAAGATTGCTTTACAACATGATAAGAAAGATAATTGATTGTGAATTTTACAATAAAAATCTATAATCAGATTATATACACACAGACATTGCAGGTATATATTTTTTTTTAAAATTAACCTTTAATGCTTTACTCCTTAATTATAATCCTTAATTATTATAACTATATTATTATTATTTACTTTCATGAACTGTTTCTTTATAACTCATTATAAAACAATTTTCACTCACTAACACAGTTTTAATAGTCACACATCTCTTTCCCTTTCTCAGTCAACCTATCAACAAATGTATAAATTTTGCTTTTCTAATATGTTTTTAATATTAACTTGACTCCTAATAAAAATAAAATAATCCTCTGGTTATAAACATATTAACAATAAATTTTTAAATTGCTTACTAGTCAAACATGCACAATCTTTTATAAATATAGGTTCAAACCTAGTCTTTACTAAATTCTATTCTTATTAAAAAATACATACATTATGAGGTAAATTTGGATGGATCCTTTTCTTTCATAGATAACCTAAAAAGATGGAGCCTTGGACAAATCCAAGGGCTACAATATATATATATGCAGATTCAGTATTTTAACTAGATTATAATTTAATTTAAGTTCTTTTCATTAGCATAATTTATATTTTTTTTAGAATTTTTACCCATGATTTTTCCAATGTTTTAATAAATGATTTGATTATATACAACATCTGAATAATTATTTGAGAAAAAAATAATATTATATGTAATGTTATAATTGTCTATTTATTAGTCTGCATTCAGAACAGGTTATATTTATGATTAAAAAGGTTATTTAGCTTCATGGTATCAATAATTTCAATCTTTTTGGTCAAGTTGCAATATTGTGTCTATATAAGTATATATTAATAAAGGTCAAATCCTGACCATTAATAAAGGTGGATTCCACCTTTATTATTAAAAGAAGATTGCCTTGGCAACAGTTTGAATTTGTTGATTGTTACTGATATTGGGATTGTCTAAGTGCTAACTAATTTATATATATATAATGCATATTTTATATATTTAACCCATGCAAATCTTCATTTTAACATATATATATATATATATTATAGCTGAATTGAAGGGCTGTTTATAAACTATCCCAATACATAACATAATTTTATGTTTGAATGAGAATCTGTTGTACTTATTTAAAGGTGTATATTTATGGAAGTTGACAGAATTTTCCAATAATATTTTAACCTTTTCTCTCTATTCTATAAATATTTTTATTTGCTACTTATAGTATAAATTGAATGGTGCAACTATAAATAATACATATATCATTATATCATCAAATCAGTCAACACATAGACATTCCCAATATTAATAGCAATCAACCATCTCAACCTTTTGTCAAGGTGACTTCATTTTAACAATACAGATAAAATTCCATCTTTATCTATGGTCCAATACATTTATATATACAATAAAGATTGCAACTTGACTACAGATATTGAAATTATTGATAGAACAGGTTGATTATTATTGTAATAGTTATGTTTTGTACATTTGCATAACAGAATCTAGAATTCAGACAAAGAGACCAAAGCTGACCAGACTAGGATTATGACATTCAGAATCCAACCATACTTCATCTTGTTTTCCAGCACTCCAAGACTCAAGATCCTACAAATGACCACACTTGTAGTTACACATAGTATTCTCTTCTTTTGTGGCCAGTATAGGGCAGCGAGAAACATGAAAACTTGGGGATTTATATATATATAAAATAAATAAAATATCCGTTAATTAAAAACAATATTGTAATTATAATTGAAATAATATTTTTAACGGTTTATAAATAATTACAAACAATCTTAAAATTTGCAGAAGTACTTTTGGTTACTTTCTAACCTACCTCACCTGCCATTAAATTCAAAAACCAAAAGCGGAAGCAAATGTCATCAATTCAAATTCCATGAATCTCGTATTTTAATGTTAGAAGCTTGTCGATTTATTAAATGCATTTTATTCCTGTTTATAAAAATTGCCTCTTTAATTTTTCTTTTACTATGGTTTCTCTCTTCATGAAGAATTTTCACATTTTCAAAATTAAATTTAAATTTATATTTACATGTTTTTTCGTGATCAAAGAAAACTGAAGAAGATATTAAATCACCATTATCTTTATTTTTTACACGCTTATATAATAATTCATGTTCCTTTAATCTTTTTTTTTTGTGATTGTATGCTATCATATATAGGTGAATCTAGGTGCAGTATTGAGAAAAGATTGAAGGAACATGAATTATTATATAAGTGTGTAAAAAATAAAAATAATGGTGATTTAATATCTTCTTCAGTTTTCTTTGATCACGAAAAAACATGTAAATATAAATTTAAATTTAATTTTGAAAATGTGAAAATTCTTCATGAAGAGAGAAACCATAGTAAAAGAAAAATTAAAGAGGCAATTTTTATAAACAGGAATAAAACACATTTAATAAATCGACAAGCTTCTAACATTAAAATATGAGATTCGTGGAATTTGAATTGATGACATTTGCTTCCGCTTTTGGTTTTTGAATTTAATGGCAGTTGAGGCAGGTTAGAAAGTAACCGAAAGTACTTCTGCAGATTTTAAGATTGTTTGTAATTATTTATAAACCGTTAAAAATATTATTTCAATTATAATATATATATATATATTGTACCAAAGTACATTAATATTTAATTAATTGTATGAGACCCATGTTTTAAAATATAAAAATTTAAAATTATGAGAATAAAATGTAAAAACTAAAGAGTAGGGGGAGGGGGAATTTGTTATTAAATAAAATAAACTGTAAAACACTGTTTAAAATAATAAAAATTTTTTGTTTAAAAGAGAAAAAAAAAGTCTTGTAATAAAAAATGATTTAATATTCTTCAAATGAATTTATAATAAAATAATAAAGAGATTTCATTTTATCTTATAATAAAATAATTAAATATATGTGCGTATGTGTATGTGGTTTTTAATAAAAAATAGAAGCAAAAGCTGATTTTATTTCACAAGACTAAAGACGCTGCTGCTAATAAGGTTTTTCATTGTTTAAAACAGTATAAATATCTCAACTTTTGATCATTCGGGATCTGACTTTCTCATTTTAATAAAATATTTCTTGAAATAATATCTCCAAAAATGTTGCATTGTTAAAACCAACAAGGTCTGCAGTTGACCAAAGCCACTCTACGCATTTAAGACCTGCAATTAGTTCAGAAAGTAATCATGTTTAACTAGACTAAATGAACAACAGAATGCGGGTATGCCAAATCATCCATGAAAATCATACCATGTCACAGGATCTATGGAGGAGTCATTTTACCGGTCGTCAATGAGTTAAAAAAAATTCCATTATGCTGTTTCCATCATATTAAAAAAATCCTAGATAATTATTTGACTTTGATATCTTAACATTCCTGATTTCTTCTTAAAATAAAAGATAGATTTTATTAAAAGAACTTTGAATTTTATGAAAGAATAAACTTTAAACTTCAAAAGATAATATTTGCAATAATAAAAATAAGTAAAATCAGCTTCTATTAAATAATATTTTTGAAACAATGGCATGCACATATGTGTAATTTGATTTTTTTTTTTAAAAAAAAAAGAGAAATAAAATATAATGTAACATGTATAATTTATTTGCTAAAGTAATATATTAAAACGCTTTATTTTAATCTTTAAAAAAAAAGTGTGTGTGTTTCATTATAAGATAAAACGATTAATTTATTTTAAATAAAAAAAAACACTTAAATTATTTTTCTTAAAATATTTATGTTTATTTTGATACATGCAGGTAAGTATAAATATTTATTTTTCTTAATAAAAGTAGGAGGGAAAAAGTCTAATTAGTAATAATAGTATTTCAGAAAAGATTCACTAAGTTAAATATATAAATGTTTCGGCAGTCAGTATAATATTATTATTATGGTTTTAAAAGATTGAAGTAGTATTTTGAATGGTTCGGGAAATTATTTTAGTTTTTTTTAAAAAGTAGTAGTAGATTAGAGGGGGCATTTAAGATACCTTTTGTTTGTCTATTAGTGGGTGGTTGGAAACTGATTCAGCTAGCAGGGATTTTTCAGGTACCAAATTATGCTGATCAGATAGACATGCTAATTCTAACGTAATTAGCTGGTGCCTAAGGGATTTTTCTTTCTTCTTTAAAAAATAAAAATAAAGTGTTTATTTGGTCACTGTATATTTGGTAGTCGAGAGTTGGGTGTTATTGGTAGTTCGCTACTGATGATAGTTGACACTTTACCTGAAAACCAACCACTTTCTGAAGGGATGTTTAGAAGGACAAAGTATAATAAAATATTAATTAATATTTTTATTTGTCGATGGTTGTTGTTGTTTTCCATAGTTTAATTAGTAAATTTTAAGTGGTAGTTTATTGTCATTCAGAAGAGGAGGTCGGTTCAATATATATATATATATATTAACTAATTTAATTGCTACCAGTATGAAATTAAAGATAACATTCAGAAATTATAAACAATGCATATATGGTTATATCACACACACACACATATATATATTGTACCTATATTGATATAGGCACATATATATATTGTACCTATATTGATATAGGCACATAATTTGTATCTAAAATTATTATTAAAGTAATCTTCGTAAAAGAAAAACATAAAATTAAATGTTGAAGAGTTTATTCAGTTTGTTTTAGAAAAAGATAGGAATTAAATAGTTTTTATTAGTATTCATATAAATATACAAATCTCTTTTCATTCAAGTTTAATTAAAGAAAAAATAATATTAAAACTAAATAGTAAATTGTATTAAAATATATGACAGTATATATGTGCGATTGTCAACAATAGAATAAATGTTATTATAAAGTTAAAGAAGATTATTATTAAAAAACACGGCAATGGTTATTAATTAAAATATAAAACAACATCTCTGCATGGCTATTACTAATTAAGCAATCTTCCAAAACACGTTTATCAAATGATTATCATTGGAATTTGATAACAGATCTTTGCCGGAGATATTAGAAAGACAACAAGGCGCAGGTATAAATAGACTTTTTTATCGGACAGTGAATCAGTTCACAAAGTTATTGAGAGAGTGCAGTTTGGAAATTAATTGAGTCAGTTAATAAGCAAAATGCAGTGCTGAGAATATTTTGGAATGCACGTTCACCTCCAGCCCAGATGTCCTATGAAAACAGCAGATCTGCTCGTGAAATAATGTCAGCTTAACATCTTAGAAAATCTCCGTCCGTATCTAATTGTCTCCGATAGCAATAATCGTGAAAATCAGGAAACTCAGCAAGGAAATGTCCCAGCTGGCTGGAAGCATTCATACTGGAACCATTCATACTGGAAGAAAACAAAGTGTTAAATCTACGTTCAAAATCCTAGGTAAAACATTTGCTTATTTTCGTTTATACTGTAATAGCCATTGCATTTCATTAATTCGTGCGAATCCTCCAGAGTCTAATTATATGAACTCGATATCATACATAAATGAACTATTGATATGTGTGTGATTAAATTTCAAATGCTATGTAGTCCTTTATTATCATTATTATGTGTGTGCATTAGTTAATATGTGCATGATCATTCTACCAATATTTATTAATGAAATTAGAGTGTTCTGTTATTGAATCTATAGGAATATTTAGACTATTTAGAAATGTTAATTTAAAATATGCGTGTGTTTTATTAGAATTATAAAATGTTTAAATTTAGTAAATAAATGTTAGTTAATAAATTATCTTTAAAATTAAACTTTATTTGTCGGTCAATTCTTTTTATCAATTCCTTTTTATCAATTCTTTTACAATTCTTTTATAAATTCTTTTTAACAAATTCTTTATCAAGTCTTTTAACCACTAATTAAGTATAATCTATTAGTGATTACAAACAACTGAGCTAGTCGTGGATTTAGGCGTTGGGTTAGTTGCCACTATTTAAAGTGCGTTGTCTATTCTTTTAGAATAAGCAGCTGGCGCCCGTGTTTATACACAAACAAAAAAGTGCTTTGAACTTGGTGTTGAACTCAACAGTCGAGAAAAAGTTATGTCCTGGAAATGTAACGTTAGTTATATACTTTATAGATATTGTTTGGGCATACATACTCTCCGAGTATGTTCTTCTCTGCCTAAGAGACCGGTGTTTCGAATACACGTATTCGAACACGGTTCAATGGCTAGACCCAATTTGGGCTGAACCTAAGAAACAATAGTAATGAGGTACTTTGTTTCTTGTTTGAAAAATTTGTTTTATACAAAAGTTAAATTACGTAATGTAAAAGTGTTTTAATTTTAAAAAAAAGAAAAAGAATTGACCGAATTTTTTTTTTTTCGAAATGAAAAGAGATTTTGACATTTATGCTATCAAATCAGAGTCAATTGGGTGTTATGGGCGGAGTTAAAGCATTAAGAGTGGGTAGTGAAAAGGACAAAAGGTTGGAGGTAACGTGAGTTTCCGTCTTAGTAAGAAAAATAAATAATAAGTCGTATTTAAATTTAGTTTAACATAAGCGCTAGTACTTTGAAATTGAAATTTTCGAAAATGGATCCGAAAGAAAGCCCAATATATTATAAAAATCCCCAGTTAGTGGAAAAAGAGAAAGAAGAAGTATCTGAGACGTGAATGATGATGAAAATGATGATGAATATGATGCAAGAGTTTAAAGAAGAATTGTGTCAGAAATTTGAACAAAGCCAACAGGAGCTTAAAGCTGAATTCAAAGCAGAATTGATAAAAGAAATCGTCAAGAAATTAAACAAAGTCAACAAGAATTGTGTCAGAAATTTGAGCAAAGCCAACAAAAGCTCAAAGAAGAACTCAAAGCCGAATTGAAGGCAGAAATTAGTCAGGTTAAAACAGAAATTAAAGAACTCAGAGCAGAAGTAAGAGAAATAAGATGTGAGATAACGGTAAAGGTAGAGAAGAACCAAGAAGTTATAGAGTTAGATTTAATTAAAGACAGTCAGGAAGTTGAGGTCACGAAAGAGGTAGAAATTGAATTACAATCAGATAGCGTTGTGACAGATAAAGTAGAAACTTATGTAGATCAAAAGGTAGAAAATAGCGTAAAAGAGTTTTTACAGAGAATTAAAAATAAAAGGTTTAAAGTAAATGTTCGCATTCGCTGTAGACGTAGATTTAAAACAAAGAGAAAGCGTAGAAAAAATATTCCCAGATTGAAGTAATTCGGAGTTTGTCTAGGTATAATGGTTTTCTGAGTTACGAAGTCGAAAACAGAACAGAAAGAGAAAGAGATAAAGCAATAAAATATAAAAGTGGAACCGATAAGAGAGGAAAGTTAGTTTATATTATAAAATTAGTAGAAAGAAAGAAGGAACCGCCTGACATAGCTTAAAAGTTAGTAATCGGGCAGAATAGTAAAGGAAATAAACAAAAAGGACCGGAAATGGACTATGAGTCTAATATAATTATTTTGACGTAGGTGAAATGCCTGAATTAGAATTTCACTATTTAAAATGATGGATTGTTTTATCAAACAATAAGAATGGAGGCTTCGCAAAATAAAAGATTTTTTTTCTCCACGCACATATTAATTAAGGAAAATGTTCGTAAATAAACAGTTCAAATAAAAATCAATAAAATCAAGTTAAATAAATGGGTCAAATTAAGGATTTAGAAATAATATTTGTAGAATTAAATAAATGAATAAAATAACGGAAATACATAAAATAAAAACAAGTTAAATAAATAAGTATAATATATCTGTAGAAAATAAATAAAATATTCGTAGTAAAATAAAATAGTTTTTGAATATACGCACGATAATATATAAGTTAAAGTGATGGGTTTAAAATAAGTATTGTAAAACTAAATATTTAAATAATGTTCATAATGAATTTAAAAATAATATAAATGAAAGTCAATCTAAGTTGTATTAGGAGCGTATAAGGGTTCGAATCTAAAGGGATGAGGGTAGTATTGAAATAAGTTAGATAAGGATTAAGTTTAAAGCTCTCGACTGGATAAATTCTAGCACCCATAACGGATTGGTCGGGATCATTCCTCTTTTAAAAAGCGCACTGGCAACAACCAGAGTAAGTCGTACCTCGTTTTCCAAAGCATAAGTCAGAAATGGACAGTTGAAAATTCCTGCCATTGTAGCTGCTTAGTCAAAGTCCGATCAAGAGAATCGGCAGCCGAAGCTTCGTTTACAAAAGATCCCTGTGCCACAAATTTAGTTTGTCCTCATGGTCATTATCCAGGACGAACATTGTAAGCAATGTTACCAGCATAGAAAGAAGAAAAGCATAATTGGAGATTGCCCTTAGTATGGAAAGGATAAGATACCAAAAAGCAAACTTAGAAAGAATAATAAATTAAGATTTAATGTTGTCAGAGATAAAATGGTCAAAAATGACGCATTTTACTCTCAAAAGGAAGGGCGGTGTAATGTACCTATATTGATATAGGCACATATAATTTTTATCTAAAATTATTATTAAAGTAATCTTCGTAAAAGAAAAACATAAAATTAAATGTTGAAGAGTTTATTCAGTTTGCTTTAGAAAAAGATAGGAATTAAATAGTTTTTATTAGTATTCGTATAAATATACAAATCTCTTTTCATTCAAGTTTAATTAAAGAAAAAATAATATTAAAACTAAATAGTAAATTGTATTAAAATATATGACAGTATATATGTGCGATTGTCAACAATAGAATAAATGTTATTATAAAGTTAAAGAAGATTATTATTAAAAAACACGGCAATGGTTATTAATTAAAATATAAAACAACATCTCTGCATGGCTATTACTAATTAAGCAATCTTCCAAAACACGTTTATCAAATGATTATCATTGGAATTTGATAACAGATCTTTGCCGGAGATATTAGAAAGACAACAAGGCACAGGTATAAATAGACTTTTTTATCGGACAGTGAATCAGTTCACAAAGTTATTGAGAGAGTGCAGTTCGGAAATTAATTGAGTCAGTTAATAAGCAAAATCCAGTGCTGAGAATATTTTGGAACGCACGTTCACCTCCAGCCCAGATGTCCTATGAAAACAGCAGATCTGCTCGTGAAATAATGTCAGCTTAACATCTTAGAAAATCTCCGTCCGTATCTAATTGTCTCCGATAGCAATAATCGTGAAAATCAGGAAACTCAGCAAGGAAACGTCCCAGCCGGCTGGAAGCATTCATACTGGAAGAAAACAAAGTGTTAAATCTATGTTCAAAATCCTAGGTAAAACATTTGCTTATTTTTGTTTATACTGTAATAGCCATTGCATTTCATTAATTCGTGCGAATCCTCCACAGTCTAATTATATGAACTCGATATCATACATAAATGAACTATTGATATGTGTGTGATTAAATTTCAAATGCTATGTAGTCCTTTATTATCATTATTATGTGTGTGCATTAGTTAATATGTGCGTGATCATTCTACCAATATTTATTAATGAAATTAGAGTGTTCTGTTATTGAATCTATAGGAATATTTAGACTATTTAGAAATGTTAATTTAAAATATGCGTGTGTTTTATTAGAATTATAAAATGTTTAAATTTAGTAAATAAATGTTAGTTAATAAATTATCTTTAAAATTAAACTTTATTTGTCGGTCAATTCTTTTTATCAATTCCTTTTTATCAATTCTTTTACAATTCTTTTATAAATTCTTTTTAACAAATTCTTTATCAAGTCTTTTAACCACTAATTAAGTATAATCTATTAGTGATTACAAACAACTGAGCTAGTCGTGGATTTAGGCGTTGGGTTAGTTGCCACTATTTAAAGTGCGTTGTCTATTCTTTTAGAATAAGCAGCTGGTGCCCGTGTTTATACACAAACAAAAAAGTGCTTTGAACTTGGTGTTGAGCTCAACAGTCGAGAAGAAGTTATGTCCTGGAAATGTAACGTTAGTTATATACTTTATAGCTATCGTTTGGGCATACATACTCTCCGAGTATGTTCTTCTCTGCCTAAGAGACCGGTGTTTCGAATACACGTATTCGAACACGGTTCAATATATATATAATTAACTAAGACTAAATTGGATTGAAATACCATATGAAATCAAAATAAATTGAACATATATTTATTAATCAAACAGAACATAAATTAATGTGGGGAAAGCACACAGGCTTTATAACATGAGGATTAGCATATCTCCTCATTAAAACTTTAATTACTAATATGAGTTGACATATTTATAGAAATCACTAAGCAGTGCCCTACTTTAGGTTCTGCCAATACCTATTGAAAATGGTAGCTACTATTATAAGAATGTGGTACCAGTCAGTCTTAAGCAAAATATTTTGCGAACATTATTACTTTTATAAAGTATAAGTGTATGACACAGCTCAGGGCAGAGATTAAACCCAGAAACCCAAGTTATAAATTTCAATTTAATACTGAATAATTAAATTATGGGACTCAGAATTGGCTATACGAGATCACCGACATGCTACAGCACTGGAAAATTACAATAAAAGAGCATTCTGCAAATAGATTAGAGTCAAGGGTTTTTATGACCAACACTGGGATTGAGCATCATGCTGCTAAAAGGTCAGGGTGGCTAACACAACTGCATGGAATTATATATCAGGTCTTAGTAGTGTGCACCTCAAAAGAAGGAAAGCTGGGATGGTCTTTGCTGAGGTCCCAGATTAATGAGAAGATGCAGTAAAATGTTACACATTGAAAGTGAATTTAATATATCTAATCTGTCAAGCAAAAGTATAACATTAATTATTATTAAAAAAAATATGGGGCCACAGCCGAGTCAGTATTACTATTATGAGCCAATTCTAACAATGCTACACTATTAAGCGACATTAGAGCAATAAATAAAATATAATTAAACTTTGGTTTATAGGTTTCAATCTATACCTAGAAATTATTATGAGGGGGGGGGATTGACTGGCCAAATAATTACTGAATATACTTTCGTATTACTCTATTCATTACTCTATTCAGAAATCTCAATAAGATGGAATTTAATAGTAAGCCACAATACATTTTAAATTAAATAAGAATTATAGAAATTTAAACTAGTGAGCATGGAGAATGTCATTAAGAAAATAGTTATGGGAAGATATTTGCATTTATATCTCTGAATATTTATTATGTTTTAATGCTCACTGCTTCAAAACATTGGTATATAAATACAATAACAGTAAAGAAATATTATAGGCACAATCGCAGTGATAATTTTTTTTTTTCGCGTAGGTTACATTTAGTTTAATTAAGATATTTGTAAAGATGTAGGCAAGTTATACAAATGATATAATATTTACTTCAATGAGAATTTATAATGAAACATTTATAGGATTTAGAAAATTACATTAGTTTATTGTTTGCTAACTTTAAACTTTTAAGTAAAAAATTTGATTTAAAAATAGTTCATTAACACAGAGCTCTATGATTATAGGTTGGCATTACTGATTAGTTGAACTGGATAGGAAGTTTTTGGCTTACAAGTATCATTGTGGTCTTCTTGACTGGCTGTTGATGGATGGTTTTTTGTGGTAGCTCTGGTGGTTGAAGCACCAGCTGGCAGTGGTTATACCATTCTTTCAGTGGGTTTAGAAGCAGATGTCACCTTTCTCCAGCAGATCTTTCAAAGATCGATCTGATGTGGACTCGGTATGACGATGCTCTTCTAAAATTAATGACTCTCCTCTCAAGCTTAAAATATACCCTATTTATACTTTTATTTCAAAGTACTTGCTAGAAAAGAACTTGTTTCACCTGAAAAACCCATTAACATTAAAATATCACACTAAATTGTAAGATTTCCCAATTTGATCAAACTACTTTTGTTTAGGCGTCCACAGCGCTTCAGATCCTTCTCTAGATGTCAATAGTTTTGCTCCAGAAATTTTAATGACTACACTTTTGCTGTAAACAAATTTGAGTATAGCAATTATCAACTTTCAAACTTTGATTTAACCACAGGTGTTGTGACTTAAATGCAAATCTGTTTACAGATAACTTTTTATTTTTAACTAATTTAACTAAAAACTTTTTGCTCTTTAACAAAACTAAATCATGCTATTCTACATATTATATAGGTGAATCATACATCCACATACGACTTTATATTTACTACATTTAATAAATTGACATTTCTACTATTTAAACTTATAACATAAACCATTTATTTATAAAATATAAAATTTCAACATTATATTCACTGTAACAACTACTAGTCTATGTATGTACAGCATTTATTCATATGTACATATATAATGCTACACACTCAGCTGTGATAGAAAGTTTTATATATTTATTTATTAAAAGATTCATTTTAATAGGGTTTGAACCCAGCACAGATAGGTTTGGTAGTTAAACTAAAAAGTTGGCTTGAACCTGAGCGTTGCATTATTGATAATGTGATTGTCTAAGCTTTGACTGATTTTTTAACTGTAAATCCATTTAGCTTTGGGCATTATTGCACTTATTATTTAACTAATACTTTGGATACAATTTGAAAATTATAATTGTAGTTTGTAATGTTATAATTGACTATTTATTAATCTATATTTATATTTACTTGTTTAAGGAAGTTTATTAAAGTTCTTTGTATCAATTTTTCAATCTCTGTAGTCAAAATGCAATCTTTAGTTTCTATATAAATATATTGGACCACAAATAAAAGTGGGATTCCATCTTCATTATTAAAAGGAGGTTGCATTGATAGCAGATTAAGATTGGTTGACTTATTTTAATGGTTACTTATAAATCCATTTAACCTTCAGCAATATTATGCTTATACTTTGGGTACAATATGAATATCATTATATATACATTTTTTCATTGTTATTAACATTACTATATATGTAATACAAATAAAATATCGTTAATTAAAAACGATTGTAGTAACAATAATCTAATTAAAAGTATTTTTTTAATAATTGCTGCAAACCATAAGTCTATTATTGTTTCTATATACAACATTAAAATTATGTTTTTTATATTATTTATTAATTTTTTGCTTTGATCTTTTTATATATAGATCTTCAAGTATATCAATAAACATTCACACACACACACACACACACTATATATATATATAAATAACAAATAACAATTTTATACTAAATAAATTTAAAACCATATGATAATCACCAAGTCTATTCCGTTAATAATTGAATCGCTCCTTAACTGTGATGTATTGTAACTTTTTACAGCAGGAAAATGATCATTTCCTGCTGCATTTTAGGTTGTTGTTTTTTATAGAAGATTTATTTTGAACAGCACCAAAGAGCAATTTTAAATCAGCCTATATGTTTTAATATAAATTAATTTTGAAAAGACTGATATTAATTTCATGAAGATTTTTCATTCATTATTAAACTCTATAATAAACAGTCACATGTCACATATGTAATGATGAGTAATACTTTTATACAGGATTAAATCACGTGATAATTACCAAGTTTATATCATTAATAGTTAGCTGCCATGTTCAATAACTTTCCAGCAGAAAAAAGACCATTTCCTACTGTATTTTATATCTTTTTATATAGTGTTATCTAAAGGAACAATAGCCATAAAGTATTTTTAAATCAGACTATATATTTTAATATAAATTGATTTTGAATGTCTGATATTAATTTTGTAGAGTAGAGAATTTGTAATTATCTCATAATTTATTCAGCATAAAAATATTATTTATCATTAGATATATGACATTAGACTGTTACAGATTTTAAAATGAAGGAAAAATCCATTCTCTATAAAACATCAATCTTTTTAAAATCAATTTGCATCAAAATATAAAGTCTAATTTAAGATTTACTTTTTAGCCATTGTTTTTTCTGATAACTCAATATAAAACGAAATCTAAAATGCTGAAGGAAATGATCATTTTCCTGTTGTAAAAGTTATAGTAGTTAGAGAATTGTTCAAGTATTACACGTGTAATGATAACTAATATTTTAATATTGAATAAATATAAGTCATGTGAAATTTACAAAATCTCTTTTAAATAACGGTTGAACTATCCCCTGCTGCCACATTCAATAAGTTTTTACAGTAAGAAAATAGACGACTTCTTATCGTATTTCATCAAGAACAATAGCAAATAGAGATGAAGCTTAAATCAACCTAAATATTTTAATGTAAATTGATTTTTAAATAACTGATATTAAGTTTATAGGGCAGAAATATTTCACTCACTTCGAATTGAACTGCCCTTTAGCTGCCATGTTCCCTGGCAGCAGAGGGCACCTTAAATATTATTTAAAATATACTTGGTAAATTTCACATGGCAATATAACTTTATTTAATACTAAAATATTATTTATCATTTCATATATTCCATGTGTTTATTTATTATACAGTTTTAAAAGTGAGTAAAATGTCTCTTTAATATCAGTTATTTAAAAGTCTGTTTACAGTAAAATATATAGACTGCTTTAAGTTTGCTCTCTGGCTGTTATTATTCTGTATAATTCTAAATAAAAAGATCTGAAATATGGTAAGAAGTGGTTCATGGGCAATGGCCCATGAACCACTTTTTATTATAAAAAATTATTGAACATGGCATCTAGTGGGTAGTTCAATTATTATTTAAAATAAATTTGGCAATTTTCACATGACTATATATATATATATGTATCTTAAACAAAGAATGAAGATGATTTAGATTAAAGTAAAAATTAACAAATCTTGAGAAATATAAAAAAAATCAGTGTCTTAATAAAAGAAAAAAAAAGTATATATATACAATGGAATTTATCACAAACACATATAAATTTTAAATCGTATAAATATCTTCCTTCATTGTCTTTATAAAATTTAATTAGCTCTCTCCCCTTACATCATTATCCAACTATTTTATCTGATTAAAATGGAACCTTTCCTAATTGCTTTTTGAATTCTTATTGGACAGTGCCATTTGTTAGACTTAACATACTTCATAGATAATATTAATCAATTGCCACAGTAAAAAGTAGTGGGAAGAGTATAAAGTTTGTCAGAATGAGAGATATCAATAACATAAACAGTGAGGATTGCCAATTCCTCTACAAGCTTTATGATAAATGCTTAGCCAGAGCCAGCACTTAAAATATCTCTGTCAGGAACCCCTCCCCATACCCCTGACCATGGTTTCGTGCTTTGGCACTCCTCAGAGAGGTGTCAGGGTAGGTTCAGACAGTGCCAAAGCACAAAACCATGGTAGGGGTTTGGGGAGGGGTTCCTGACAGAGATATTTTAAGTGCTGGCTCTGGCTAAGCATTTATCATAAAGCTTGTAGAGGAATTGGCAATCCTCACTGTTTATAACTTACAAGCTTAAGAGACAGGGTCATGTGATCTATGAATTGGATCTTTGACTCTTTATTTTTTTTTATATCAATAACATGATTTTTTTTTATTGTTTGGTGATACTTTAGGATAATAGTTCACAACTTAAATTATTTATTTGTACACATATACTTTAGATTATTTATGTGTGCATGTTTGAATGTATGCAAGTTAAACTGTTCAACATTGATTTAAATAAGGTTACAGTTTAAGTTCAAGTCTAAATTTAAATAAATTTTAAATAGGTTGTTTTTTAAGCAATTGAGATGGTTTTAATTTTATTTGCTAAACAGATTTAATTGGGATTCATTATGAAAGATTTAATATGAGAGTTTATTTGAGTCTATTTTACTATATTTTTGAAGAGCAGTGTAATTATTTTAAGTTCAAAATCAAAACCTTAATTAAGTGATTAAAGCTGTTTAAAATTAAATCTTTTTTTGAAAAAGTGTAATTGAGTTAATTGGTATGTGAACCTAGTGACTTATTTATAAAATTTCCTACCAGGTGAGATCAAAATGGGAAAATTGTCATAAAGTTATATACAATTAAAAATGACTTCTTTTTTTAAAAATTCAAATAGTGCCTGCTTGAGGGGATAGTCAAACTATATCAGTTTTCCTAGATTTCTCTCTGTAAAGAAATAGCTTCGAAAAGCATCATGATAAAATATTAGCAAAGTTTCAATACTAACTAAAGTAACTACTATATGGATAAGGAGAATGGATGAGTAATTAAAAACCTATAAAATCTCTTTTCAATTTTTTGTCTATTAAAATAGTGTTCAGTTTTTTTTTTTTTTATGTTTCATGCTTGTCAATTATGAACCATCCTCCAACTAATTGTAAGAATTAACTGCCTTAGAAAAATGTATCTAACTACTATATTTATGAAATTTATAATACCTTGTGCAAAAGTAATGAAAATTTTTGACAATACATTAAATATTGTGGGCTTTAAAATGATGTATTAAGCACTCAATAATCATCTGGATATTGAAATACAAGCAAAAAAATACAAACTGTAAGTTGTTTACATATATTTACACAGAATTCCAAACTTAAACATTTATCTCACTGCTGATTTACTGTAACAAGAGTTTTTTCTACTTTTTTCATGATTCAAATGTTACCTCGATACTTTACCTAAGTGTTGTAGTCATTCATAATTGCTTTGATTTTAGAATGAACTGTCATTAGTTCTAACATTGAAGTGTGAAATTTGGTATCAATTGAATGACAAAATTACAATCTGAAATACTATGCAGGATTTCATAACAAAATATGAAGAGATAGCAGTATTGTACTTTTAATCTATCTTCACCTGTTTATCACCTTTCATGGTGATGATAGATATCTTACATATTTTGACTGAATGAGAGCCTATTGGCTTGAGCATTCAGTTCCTTTATTTCAAAAACATTAGTTTCAATATTACTTTCTATTGCCGCTTTACACATTTCTTATTTTTTCACAAAATATTGCTATAATATGTAGTTATTCAGATATATAATGAGATCAGAAATATATTTTCTTCAAAAATTGTTAGTGTTACAAGATCTTAAATGAAAAGTAATCAGCCATGTAATGCTGCCATCTGTGATTGGCTAGAAATATAGCTCTTGCTTCACCATTGGTAGAATTCTTTTTGTCATACTGGAAAAAAAATTATAAATAAATTTTGAACTTTTAAATAATATTTGATTAGATATTGGGCATTCAAACACAAAATTCATTCAGATATTACAAATTAATGTCCAATAAATCTGATGTTTTCAGTCCTATTTTGTTACACTGATATTTTAAAAACATCTATAGTACCATGCCTTTATTTTTAAAGTTTAGTACATTATTTCAAGTTAGAAAAATTAAACTGAAATTTTTAAAAATTATATTAATTTGATATTATAACATATATGTAAACTTCTCTTAAATGAACCATAATATATCTATATGCACTGACATGCAGTTAAAGGTAAAGCTAAAATGAGAATTATAATGCTAAAGTAATTTAGTGCTTTCAATAAATTTCTATATTTTTATAATCTTAGCCAAAGTGTTATTTGAGAAAAAGATTGAATATATAAGCAAAAGATATTCAAAAATGTGCAAATTTTGAATTAAAGAGTCCATTTCTTGGAGAGGGGGGAAAGATGATTTCTTTCAGTTTATAGTGTGGATATTATTAGCTACATGTCAGGTCTCATTGACTTTATGTTCGGCATCATGTCATTCTACACATGCAATAGTAGCCAAGGAATGTTCAAAAGAATGGCCAGTTGACTTTCAAGAAAAATAGAACAACATTCAGCTTATGAAAAGTTCTTCTGTATAAATAATGATGTTGAGAGATTTGTGTGGAGATAGTTGCATGAGAATCACCATAGCATAATATCTTGCAACAAGTTTGAAGCCATATGATTATGAGGTATTATATATTTTTCAAAAGTGCTAAGCAATCTTAATATTATAATTTTCATGTTAGCTTCACCTTTAATTGCATGTCAGCACATATAGATATATTTGTCTGAAAATTTGTACTGATGGTATATTATAAGATGTGATATATAAATATATCAAATTTCTACTATATGTTGCCTTTGACAGAATAGCTCAGTTGGTAGAGCATTTGCCTTGAAATTCGATATTCAAGAATCTAAAGGTATGAGTTCAACTTCTAAGTGAATATTGCCACTGTGCATATAGGCCAGCAACACCTGAAGAAGAGTGGAGAATAATACTCAAAACGTTGTGTAATTACTAACCTGTATTGTCTATTTGTGTGTTATTACTAACAAGTTGTTTGTATTTGGAAAGTTTAAATAAAGTTTAAAATTTTCTGTACATTCAACATTCACTCATAAATGATGGAAATAGTCCAACATATCACATCTTACATATAGATACAATTTGTTATGTATAATTTGTTATATCTAATGTATAATTTGAATTTTATGGAAATATAATAAAGTTAAATTTGAACACACTAAAATTTGACATTTATCCAAACTGCTTCAAAGTAGACAATAGAGAAACAAATATTTGAGATTTTTATTATTATGTTATATTTCCTTTTATTATTTTTAAAAATATTTTGCAAGATCTTTACGAATATGCACTAAAAGGGAAAGGAGAAATCAAAAAAGTAATTATGCTACTCAACATGATAATTTCATTGTTGTTGACAGAAAAAAATATTAAAATAAAGAAAATGAAATATCTTGAAACATGCTTCTAAAAAGTTACATATTTGACATTATGAAATTTTATATAAAAATTTCTACTACTGTTTATAATAACAGTATACAAGTGTTTTGAACATTGAGTTAAGAAAAAATTATTATACTGATTTCTTAAAACATGCTGAATGTGCTTTCGGTTGGTAAAGTAAGAATCATTGCAATTGTGAATTGTAGGAAGCATTGTGAAATTTAATTGGAGCACAAATTATCTCAATGCTGATTGATTGTATGGGGATTGTTAAAAACAAACAATGCCTTTTTGACTTTTCACTTTCTGTCATCACGTTCAATACATACAATGTTGACCTGTATTTGGCCAAACTGTGACCAGAATTGCGCTCAAGCATTAGAAAAAGAAATTTAAACTCAAATCATTTTTTGCACACACACACACACACATATATATATATATATATTGTACAAATCCCATTGCAGTATTGGCATGAGATTCCCCATAGTACACCAATGTACATAAAGCATTGCTATATATAATTTTATACCCTATTTGGGGGGAATTGATCATGAGATAACTTGTTTTTTGTGTTGTAGTCTGTTCAGTTTTGGGCGGGTTTTTATAAACTAATATTGTACTTGTTAGCAAGATTTCCATTTTTTGTGAGTCGTGAAATGAAAGGCAGACTTATTCAATGATTATTGTCAGTCTGTTGTGAAAGTGGGTGCCTTATTTTTTATAAAATTTTGTAACAATATTAATTAGTGCATTATTACTGTGGCCTATTTTACATAAGTCATTAACATGGGTGTCAATATTGGCTTTTCAATCAGCCTTGTATTTGTAAAGATTTAAATTTCTGCTTAAGAATGGAATACTAGATTGTGGATGAATTGCATTTTAAAATTCTAGAGACTTTTTTTTTTTTTTAAAAGATTTTATTAATAAAGTTTACATAGTTTCATGATGCTGTTTTCATACATGGTATACTGCAGGCATGTCAAACTGGCGGCCCCAGGGCCGCATGCGGCCCTCGAAAGGATTTTTCATGGCCCTCGTCTAAGATGCTATGTAATAAAATGAAAACAGAACGATATGTTGCAAACAATAAATTAATTTTTTTTAAAAAGCTCTTATATTTAATTACATGAACTAAAATATATACAGTAATTGTTGTCTACATACATAGCTAATTTATAATTCTCGGTTACACGCATAGCTTATGCCTTTATGATGATGAAGCATTTGAGATATGTGAATACCAAAGCTGGCAACGTTAATAATGTGCTGCTGTGCTTCCGAGAACATAAATACATTAGTCAGCTATTCGCGCCACCAACGTAGCAATCCTATCTGCAGATATTGTTTTTTTCTTTGAATTGTAACAAAAGGCAGTTGCGCTAGTTTCTTTATCCGGATTGGTGTGTTAAAAATTTGCGGGTTGTTTCCTTTTATAACTCATTCAAAAAATATAAGTAAACTGCTATATCCAAGAGTTTATATCTTTCTGAAACTAGTCAGACAGCATAAGAAATAACGAGCATGCATTTTGTTATATAATATTTTAATTATAATCAAACATGAGAAACAATAATATTTTACATATAAGTTAGTAACGATTACATTTCAGTTTGGAAAACACTAAAAGTTCTACAATTTTACCAGTGTATGTTCGGCCTTGGGAAACTTTAGTGGCTTCGACCATTTCTAACCTACGGCCTTATGCACAGCTTTCTTCTTTGTCACATCTCTATCTTAATTGCTCCGTGCTGGGAAGTCTGGACTGAGAGAGAGAAAAAAACGTAATCCATACCTTTTATAGCTACCTCCATTTATCGAGCATAATTCCAGGAGCGAGAATCGATAGCAGCGCTCTCTTTACATTTAAATACTAGAGTAGCGTTAAATTTTTACGAAGCATATTCATAAACATAGTTGCAATTTTTTAAATTTTAAAAATTTAAATCTAAAGCTCTATTTTTATTACAGAAAATGCCACTTCCAACGCTAAATAAAAAATGAAAGATTGATGACGAGGGAAGAAAATTTCAAGAAAGGTGGGAACTGAATTATTTTTGTGTGGAAGTGAACAATAAGATTACGTGCTTAATTTGCAAAGAAACTATTAGTGTTGCTAAAGAATACAATATTAAGCGACATTATAGCACTAAACACGAAAATTGTTTTTCGTGTTTTGAAGCTAAAATAAGAGAAGAAAAATTAAAAACAATGAAGAATTCATTAAGTAGCCAGCAAGGAGTGCTTACAAAATTTATAAAAAGTAATGAATCAGTAACAAGAGCTAGTTATGAAATAAGCTATTTATTAGCAAAACATTCAAAAGCATTCACCGATGGTTCTTTAATCAAGGAATGTATAATAAAAGCTGCCGAATTTGTCTGTCCAGAAAAAGTACAAGCGTTTGAGACATCTCATTATCAAGAAATACGGTGGCAGATAGAATTACTGAAATGGCAGATGACATCACTTCGCAATTACAGAAAATATCTACCAAAATCCAGTTCTTTTCAATTGCTATTGATGAAAGTACGGATATAAGAGATGTTGCACAAGTTGCTGTTTTTTTTCGTGGTTGCGATAATAACATGAGGATCACCGAAGAATTGTTGGAATTCATCCCTCTTCACGGAACAACAACTGGTGAAGATATTTTTAATGCCGTATGGAGCATTTTAGAAAACTTAACTTGCCTGTTGACAAGCTTGTTTCTGTTACAACTGATGGTGCTAAATCGATGACAGGTGAAACTAAAGGTTTTGCGTCACGACTAGCAAGGAAATTACAAGACGAATATCCAGATAAACCGAAAATCAAAGCTTTTCATTGCCTCATTCACCAACAAGTTCTCTGTTTAAAATTATTAAAAATGGATCAAGTACTTAAAACAGTTACAAAGATAGTCAACTTTATTCGATCAAGAGCACTTAACCATCGCCAATTTACTTCGTTCCTTAAAGATTTAGAATCCGAATTCGAAGATCTTCCTTATTACACAGAAGTTCGTTGGTTGTCCTGCCACAATGTCTTAAAGAGCTTCTATCTGATTTTGGAGGAAATAATATTATTTTTTGAAATGAAAGATGAAAACAATGAAAATATATCAATTATAAAAGATCCATTGTGGGTACAAGACCTAGCATTTTTAATAGATATTACAGGCCATCTGAATAATCTTAATATTACATTGCAAGGCAAAGATCAATTGATAACGAATATGTATGATGCAGTTGCAAGCTTTGTACAAAAACTGAATTTGTTTAAAAATCATTTGCAAAAGAACGTTTTGACGTATTTTCCTACATGTGAGCAGTTAAAAGCACAAAATCAAAGTTGCTCGTTTTCACATCACTCTGCAAAAATTGAAAAAATAAAAGACGAATTCGATAAACGTTTTGATGATTTCAAGGAGTTCGAAGAAATTTTTCTCTTTTCACAGGACCATTTGCCTTTGAAGTCGAAAAAGCTCCGACTTCGATACAACTGGAATTAATTGATTTCCAGAATGATTCGATTTTAAAAACCAAATTTCCGATCGAAGTAGGAACTCCGAAAATTTATTCCTATTTAGGTGAAAGATACCCGGAAATTAAAAAATTTGCTGCACAAATTTTAAGCTTTTTTGGAAGTACATACTTATGTGAGAAATTATTTTCATGCATGAAATTAAATAAAACAGCTTACAGATCAAGATTAACTGATAAACATCTATCTGCCATAATGAAAATTGCTTGTTCTCAGTCTTTGAATCCAGATATTGAAAAACTAGTAAGAGGAAAACGCTGGCAAGTTTCCAGTAAAAACAATAAATTGTAGTTTTATAAATATGTAATCAGATAAAATAAATGTTTAAATAAAAGCAATACTATATCAATTGTATATTATTGAAGTGAATTCACTAAACTACATAATATGCTTTAATTACCCTATCTATATTCCTGCATTTTCACTTTCAAAATACAATTTTAAGAAAATTTGTGTGATGTGGCCCGTGAGAATCTTACCAGTAGCATAAAGTGGCCCATTGTTTGAATGAGTTTGACATGCCTGGTATACTGCATAACTTATTACAAAAGTTTATAAGATCAAATGCTTGGTAGATCAATCCTGGACCAAGTCTTTTTATATAACCATTCTGGTGCAAGCAGCTGGTCCCTGACACATATGCTCTTGACAAGACCTATAAAGGTCTCTGTGACTGAAGAGCCTGAATGACTGAATACACATTTGCATCTGGTCAACCAGACTGCAAAGGTGTAAGGAAGACAGAATCTGATAAGAGAAAAAATTTCTGTCTTGATGGCATTCTGGATATTTAAGGCTTCTCTGATGTCAGATGTAACTTTCTCTGTGATGAAGGTTCTGATTTGGGAAAGAAACGGACAATTATAAAGTAAATTCTAGAGACTTGATGATCATTCTATCAGACTTCATATTTCATTGTGTATGTAAGTAAAATATTCAGACCCTTGAAAGCATTTTCATACTTGATCATTTATTAAAGTGATGTTTCCTGGGTTAACTCTTTGTGTATCTCTTTAATGTATATTTTGGGTGCAGATATAAAAAAAATCAACCACACACTGTTTGTATTGTTTATATGTAAAAAGAAATATTAAATATAAATTTAAATTTGAGCTTTATAAAAATCACGGAAGAATAAATAGATTGTCAAAAATATAACTAATTAAGAATAGGTATGTATATGTATGTAAATATATGTTAATCATCCACATTTAGATTTATTAAAGTATGTGCTTTTGAAAGTAAATAAATTATTAATTTTGAAAAAGTTATATCAAAATTTTGATTATCTGCAATTATTTATAATCATGATTTTTAAAATGTAAAACATAAAAAAGATGTTTAATAATAAGACTTTATGTTAACAGTGTTGTACATGGTATAAATTAGTTATGATTAAATACCTACAGTTTGATTTTAAAAAATTGAATGCAAAATTGCATATAAATTTATAGCATACAATAAAGTAAATTATATTATATAAATTATTTGTAATTAATAAATCTATATACTATTATCAAAGTCCATTATTATGATTAAAAAGAAAGATAATAACTGATATTGTTAGTTTATTTAGTTTTCATAGACAGTTAAGTGAGCCCTGTATCATGAGCCATAGATAGATGTTTAAATTATAAATGTTAATGATTAAGTTATTGCCATTTACAATTAACTGTTCTTAGCCACATGTGACATTCTAAAGATGTTTTAAGAATTATTTTTCTTGGCTGGCATAAAATTTTAATTAAGAATATACAACCTGCATTTTCTTATATATATAGTCTAACCACCGAAAATTAAAGAAAAAATTAAATTAAATGATTAGATGAAACTCACGGTGATTATTAGTAATCTATTCGGACTAAGCTCAATGGGCATTTAGTTATTTTCCACTTTTGCTACAGAGACATCTATTAAGATAAAAGAAAATTTCAAAGCAATAATAATATGCATAATTATAAATAAGCAAATAAACTAAGAAAAGGAAAAACTTCCTCATTCCTATACAGCAATTTTAAAACCCACACATTTTTCTTCATCACTGAGCAATCAATATTTTGCACTTATAGTAATATCTATAGAGTCCTTATATATTTTCTTTGATATTTTGTGTAACAATTATCTAATACGAAATAGTTAGTTATTCATTGACATGATCTGACCTACATTACTCTTGTAGAGTGCAAAGGTAATGTACTTTTCTAATAGGACATAAATAAGAATGAATTTCTTTTGCCACCCCCATAATTATAATACAAATGAATTGATTAATGATTAATAATATAATAAATAATGATCTCAGGGTTTATCTTGTTAATTTTGGAAAAGTATGCTGTTGTATTGTGTTTAAATAAGTGATTGGCATCCTGGCAGACTCTAGGAGACATACACTTTTCTTATAAGCTAATGTTTCCTAATATACTATAATAACAATAATCATTACATAAAGAAGTGTTTAATCTTTTTGACACTTGCATAAACAAATTATATAAAATTAGAATATTATAGCCTTTTACCCAGGATTTTACTCCAAATAATATAAGAAAAGGGTACTTTTATAACCTTCTGCTACCCCATCAACAACACAATAAAATAGTTAGTTTGGTTTCTGTACTTTTATTAATAAAATAAATAAACAATGTGCAGTCTGAAAAATGGATCAAATAATCCCAAGCAAGAATAAATAAATATTTATTTCTTTTGATTACAATTCCATCTTTGAATTGAAGCAATTATTGAATATTTGTATTTTAGTAAGATTGAGATATTGGATCTGCATAAAAAATCGATCATCTGATTTATTTACCAAGATTTCTGTCATAAATAAGAATTGTGAGCACAAGATAAATTGCATATAGAAAAATGTAAACTAGATTTGCATAATAACAAATACATTTATGAACATTTTAAATACACCATAGGCAAAATTTATTTACACTATTATTGAGGCTATTTGCCAAACATAGCCATTGTTAACATATCTGATAGGATGTTACCATAGATGACACATCATGACCTCACTAACAAACAATCTATATGTTTTGGAAAACATTTAGATGAGTTATCAAACAAAATGTACTCTCTGGAAATATTGATTTAAACATTAAGCTATAAGTAACCTGAGTAAATCCTCCACTTTTAACAAAGGTTTAGTCTAAAGAAATAAAATAGCAATAGCTTAATTATAAGCTGTGAAATACAATTCATTAAAAATATTCACTTGTCAGGTAACAACTTACAATACCCTTTCTTATAGTTTAAACTATTGTTAACCTGAATTATTCTGTGACTGGGTTTGAATAAACAAATTTGTATGATGTCTTGCGTTGTTAGCCAAGAGGTATCGCAGCCGCCATGCAAGCAAGTAGTTGGTTGCATCCCGGCAGATGCTATGACATATGAAAAAAAAAAAAAAAATTGTATGATGATAATAGCTGTTGCATCTAGACAAATAAAATAATATTGTCTAGCCGAATTTCATTTTTTAAGTAATATTTAAAGAAATGTATGAATCATTGATCAGAAGTCATGTACACACATTATACTAGAATTATGTCCACATAATACTAAAATATTTAATATTAAATAACTTATTAATCCAATTCAAAACAAGGCAAAACTCTCCATACAGTAGTGCCATCTTGTGCCAACAAGAGCAATCAATGGATTGTTTAATAACAATTATGTGCTAGTATGAGATAGTGATCATGTGAAGTTTAGTGGTTTAACTTATTAATCCATTGGGAAAAGTGCTCTAGATAGTGAAAACAGATAACATTGAATATGTGCATTTCTTATAATGCTGTATTCTGAGAATAAGCATTTAAAAATTATTAATACCTTATTGGTTTACTTATGGACTAATAGTAAGGCACAGTAGCACAATACAGACATGGTCTCATTTAACAAAAGCATTGCAAATAACAAAGTACACCTTGAAGAAGTAAGTACTTCAATAATTAAATTATCATTGCCATATCATTTTTAAAGCACAAATAATTTCACCTGTCATGGGGGAAAAATATTTAATAACATCATGATGGATAAGCTAATGAAGATAGACTCTGCAGAGCAAACAATACAAAAGTAAGGTGAATTCCAATACCTATATCTAAGGCAAAAAAGTATGTGTGGACACAGTCTCACCACATAAGGAAAAACAATATACACCAAGAATATGGTTTTGTCTCATAGGACATAAGTACCTAAGCAACATTTGAAAGCAATACTAAAATAGAAACACTATCCTCTAATGGAATATAAAATATGAACAATGGAGAGAGCATCTCCTTTCAGCAAAACACAATAGGCAAACTAACATCAAATAAAGTCTAATGCTCAAAGGCATATATATATATATATATATATATATATATATATATATATATATTGTGCCGGTCAAAACATGTTTATCCATCTAATATGAGCTGGAACTCACAAAATGTACTTCAAACCCAGTCAAGCCCAAGATTTAGGTCAGGGACCAGCCTGGATTCGAACCCACTCTCTAATCCCCAGATCAAACACCTAATGAACAACATAATGGTGATGGCACATGAGAATTAATCTTAATCCGGCCGACTAACAAAGCTGAGCAACACAATGAGACATCTATTAACTATGACTATATTAAAATATACATAAGCATGGCTGTAATATGTGGAAGTGGAGGAAAAGGAATTCGAACTACTAAAATAAGTTAGACAATAAAATACAGTTTAATATACTGACAAATTATTATACATTTACAAATTAAGTACATTAGTATGTGCATGAATGAGCATATATATATATATATATATATGCTCTTTATTAGCTAAATGACATATTATAAATAAACACACATCTTTGGTGGGTCCAATATTAAGATGCCAATCAGTATTAGAAAGAAGTTACATAAAATTGCTATTAACGCTTTGATTTACGGTTCTGAAATGTGGTGACTAACATATATATTTCTAGGAGCGTTCCAAAATTCATTATACATATGATATAAATTATTTTCATGCCGTTGAGGTTGTGAAAATAAACAAAATACATTTGAAAACATTTGATTATATTTGAATCTATGACAAAATAGTTAATGAAAAATTATTTTAACAATAGTAAGATGAACGCTTTATTTTTCCCAAGGCATATAGATACTCTTAAATATAGATATATAAATTATGATGGTGAGATTGTATATGATTGAAATAAACTTAATTAATAAAATAGAAGTAATTGGCATTTATATATAACTTTTAAGCAAAGCTCAATTTTAATATTAGAGCAGTAAAACTGGGTCATGAAGCAAAAGAAATAATAATAATAATACGAAGAAGTGTGTGGTGCTGACATAATAGCCTAAAAATAACTAAGAGGAAAAGGTTGTGCTTCTGGATGAAAAATGAAATCTCACATCCCCTTCTTGGGTAGTGCTTAGAGAAAAGTGGATAGGCATGGTGTGGCCCAGACTTTTGCTGGTATAACCGATGTGAGAGGCCTTTTTATCTATGAAGTGAATATGCATAGCATGTGCCAAACTTATGGGATTACCACCAGAGGCATTTGATATGGATTAAATGTGGTTCCAGATAGTTCAATTATCTATGGAATGAGAAGAAATCTATGGGTTAGAACTTGTCATAATACCCAGATTAAGAAGCACATATATATAATCATGAAGATCGGCTATATGTTAGGAACGCCATACGAATGATAAATGTCACTAACGACATTGAAAAGTTTTACTGCTTTAAAAATAAATGACCCTTGTTTGAATACTATAATACACCATGCAATTATAATATATAGAGAGAGATTTACATTTCATTTACTTAAAATGTACTTGAAGATTTTATATAGCAAAAGAAACATTAAGATTTAGATTTCAAATTAATAAAATATACGTTAAGATTTGATTTAGTAAAAGAAACATTAAGATTTTCCCCCATCCCTTTTTCTGCTATTTAAAATAAAACAATCCCATCTTTGTTGATTTTACAATCACTGAAATATTTAAATACAAGATTTGAAATTTTAAGAGTATGAAAAATGAAGTAAGATTAGCAGTTATATAGAAAATCAATTATAAGTCACCCTTTCAGAATTTAATTATAAAATAAATGTTTCGGAGCATTAATTAGCTTGAGTTCTGGATTTTCTCTGGTAGAAAATCCAGAATTAAACATATATATATATATATATATATATATATATATGTTTAATTCTGGATATATATATATATATATTAAAACAAATAGAATGTTGGCTCATAAAACAATCTTGTGAGTGTATTAATTAACAATACGTTATATTTTAAGAGGACGTTAATAAACTTGATTCATGAAGGCTTACTTAAAAAGAAGAAAGGATTTTTAGAAAATTCAATTCGTCATATTGCTTTATATTGGCATATTAATAAGCAAGCACATATATAAATCAAATAATAAATATATATAAATAAATGACCACACCAAAACTAAAAATAAGTTAAAGCATATGAGATAGGATTAAATTTATAGAAATTATTGAAAAGCAATTTACATATATATTTAAAACAAAAAAAAGGCAAAGTTAAAGAATACATGAGAAAACTTGATAGTAGAATTTGAGATTAATTAGGCAAGTTAGATTTGGTTTCAATGGTGGTGGTTTGAAATAATTTACCTTGCAGTTTTAAGAGTTCAATTTAAAATATTGCAAGTTTTCCTGTGGCAGCAAGCTTCTATTAGCACACTGAAGTTCTTATGTCGAGCTTTTCATTCTTGGGTAGCAGAATGGTATGGCCACAAAAGATGATGACCCCAAAAGGGTTGATTTACTGCTACATTATTTAAGTTTCAAGCGATGTTAACAATCATTTTCACAAGAGTAGCTAATCTCCCTTTCTCCAAAATTCAGTCATTTTATACTTTTTCTTTTATCAGTTGTTTTTGAAAGATGCAATTGTTAGATAATGTCCAAAATAAATTCAAATCTATTTCCAGATTAGAAATAGATTTGACAACATGTTCTCAACAAAAGAAAATCTTTAATCTACTTAATCCCATTTATTTTAAGTAAAACTTTAATTAAAAAATACCTCCCTTTAATTATTTTTGGACAATTAACAACAGTCACATCCTCCATATTGGATTTTATAAAAAATGTATAGTTTAATAGAAAAACAAGCAATTTAAAAGAAAAAGCTAAAAATGACATATAATAAATATTTAAAAACATCAATATTTTGTTAGTAAGTTTTGCTCCTATGTATATATTTGAGCCACATCTATAATACTTTAATAAAAAAGAACTAATAATTAATAAAAAGAATTAATAATAATTTTAAAACATGTTATTGAAACATTAAATTTTATAATTTAGGCACGCATCTCAAATATATACATGAAATATATATACATGACAAAAGGAGTGGGATGGGAAATAGGGATTTAAACACAGGTTAGTAGAAACATGAAGCATAATCTTAAGCTAAGATTGACTGCTTCAATATATATACATATATATATATATATATATATATATATGTCCTAGACAAAATGATGGCACAATAACAAAATTATCACTAATAAAACTAGGTAAATTAATATTCATACTAAATATTGCAAACATTAAGCAATGTCTGAAACCAACAAGTTCCTGGTCAGTCAAATGACTGTAAAATATTGAAAATAGCACACTAAAATTCTTTATTAATTAAGGCATACATATATAGGCAATGAACACAGAAAACTTATAAAAATAAAGTGGACATAATAGCAAAGAAAATGTAGATAATATGAGACGAATAAACACTCAGTTATGTTTTAATTTAACTGTAAATTATACCATAGCCATTACAAAATATTGAACTTCTGATAAACATGTTTTGGCTGTTTACTAATAAATAAATAAAACATCCATAAACAATCTAGAGAAAATGTAAGAGATAAATATTTTTATGTGAATAAAAGGCATTATAAAGTTTACCTAAACCAGAAAAACTCAAATTATATGAATTTTTAACTTACAATGTGTAGGAATACCTACACATTTTGTCATAAAATCTCTTAAGAGCAATATGATAATAATAACGATAATATTATCTTTACATAGAAATATCATAATAACAAAATAATAAAAAAGTAATGTAATTTTTTTCTTTTTTTAATACACCTTAGTTCGAAGGGTGGAACTTTTCATAGTGAGCCATCTGTCAAGGATACAAGGTTTTTCATTGGTGGGTTATCTACAGGATGAAGCATCTGTACCAATCAAATAAGCATATTTTTTTAAATAAGGCAAATATGCCTTCCAAATATAAGAATACATTACAAAACATTAACAAAGTTTGGATCCATTTGTAGAAATTGGTTAACCATAAGCTAGCCTGTCTGAAAAATTTCTCTTACAAGCACATTCTAATAATAAGCAAGTTATTCATTGAAATGTGGTGCTTGCCATATTTTTCTTTTCCATTTCTTCAAAAAACACATTTTTAAAAAAAGTTAGATTTTAAACAAGAAAGTCATTTCAAGATATTAATTCCAGTGATTAATATTTCTTTAACATTATTATTTACTTAATAGTCTGTATTTTAATACAACACATTATTTAATGTCAATTGCAGTTTTTTTGCAAACTATATCTTCGTTTAACATAGTCATTTCTTTATATTCCTCAGTGAAATATATTCAAGATATTTTCACAATGTAATACTGAGAAAACAAAGCATATTAAAATTCTCCTGTTTTTTTTATATAAAATTTCCTCAAGTTCATTTTTCTTATGAATATTTTTTTATAGTAAAGTTCAGAGAAAGAAATTGCATTTAATAAATTTCTCCTGTGTGCCAAAGATGGCAGCCTATTAGTAATTATAAAGTTCATATTGAAGAAGATTTTTATTATATTCATTAGCATTAATATAAATTATTTCTAGCATTTAATAACAGTTAGAATAATCAATATAGCTGTTTATTCTTAGTTCAACATTTTAAACAGTCTACATTTTTAAACTTTAAACTTTAATTAGTTATTTGTATTTACACATGGAGATTTATTGATTTTATATAAATATATTCACTTACAATAATTTAATCGGTTTATTATTTTTACAGTCCGCCCCTTGTCTAAATGTCAATAAATAGGATTGCACAAATTTTTTTATGGTTTGGAGTAAATCTATCTCTCTTTAATTATTTCTCTGCTGATTCATTTCTCATCATAAAAAAGTAGAAAAGAACATTTTGTTTATTACCTGGAAACAAATACAAATTATTTATTTTTAATTTATAAACAATAGAATAAATTTTATTTGACCTATAGCTATGGAAGAACATACCACTTGCATCAACTAATAATTTGAAGAAAGTTTAACTGTAAAGTTAAAAGATATATGAAGAAAACTCCCACCAAAATAAAATTCAAGTATAAGTTAGTCAAGAAATTTATAAGGCTAACATTTCACTATTCATCTTATAAATATTTTCTTGATAGTAATTATAAAATGTGATATGAATATAGCTATAATAGATTTGGAATTATAAGAGAAAAATCATTTTGGAACTTTCATTTATAAAATAAATTTAAAAGTGAACTGTCATAAAAGATATTCATCTTTTATTGCTGACTAAATTTATGATACACTCATGACATTCTTCCATTAAAAATAAAATATTAGTTTAACTGCCTCAGATTTCAGCGCCATATTAAATTTTTAAAAAACTGACATGAGACACAATTTTTACAATAACTTCAGTTTTAATTATGTTAGAGCAAAAAAATTTACATTAATAGTAAAACTAAGAAAAACAATAAATCTAAGACAAATAGTGATAACCATTTAAAAAATAAGAAAATAAAGAAATGTCAACATCCAACATAATTACTACTTTATTGTTTGTTCATAATTTCTAATTTATCATTTACTAAGTTAAATTACATTTTCAGTGATGATTTTCTTTGCATTTCTCACAAAATTATCTTTCAAACCATATATAATACTTTTTACCTGAAATACTCCATAGCTTCAGAATCTCCAAAAGTATTTGCATAAGAATTCTTGATTTTTATCTTGTACCACAAAAGTTACCAAATGTCAAAGACATCTATAAGAAAAATAAAAGATACAAAAAAAATCATTTCTAGAAGATAGATATGCATTTGTCATCATAGAAATTGACTTTTTGTCTATATAAAACTAGAAATTATAGGCTACTGCCTGTATCATTGATAAAATTAGTTTCATCTCTTCATTTTATATTTTTTGTACATCAGTGATGTTTATATTCTTTATGCACACCACTGATGTTTATATTATTTATGTGCAACAGTTGATGCTATCTGGTTATATTTATTGTATCACATAGATATATTTTATTTGCATATAGTCCATTTTTTAGCTATAGACTTGAAAATAATGTGATGAAATATGTGGCAAAACTAGTGACTCCACAGATGAGTATCAAGGCATAGGCAAGAATTAGAATTTGATACTTTGCTTGCATATGCAATGTTTCTGTACATTTGATTATTAGTTTAGTAAATCATTATTTGTTATATAATATGCAAGAGTAAACACAAACATACCATATAAACATAATAATAAATTATTAGATCTTTTGAGAATCATTATTTCTATAAAATAAGTTTATTTTTTATAAAATAAGTAGATTACGTTAGAACATAAAATTACTGTACATATGAATTTATATGAGCATAAATAAATATACAATTTATATAGACACGCACCACTAAAAAAAAAAAAATTAATAAAAATTACATGATTTATGCAAATAATTAAAAAAAATTAAAATATTATTCAAAAAATTAAAAAAATAAAATTGTATACTTAGGAACCCATTATCTGCAATTACATTTAGACTCCATGGAAGGCCTTGTTTGTGAATCAGCATACTTTTAATCTGATAAAAGCGTGTTATGAAGCCAATAAAAGTTTTTTGTCTTTATCACTCCATGGAAATTACAAAATTGATAAAAAACAAACAAATTAAATGTGCCAGTTATGAAAAAAAATAATAAAAAATCCAATTTTCATCAGATTTTTTTTAAAGGCAGCATTAAAAAGCTATGTAAAAGATGTATAAAATGCCCACATTTCTGTTAATGTCACGCTTATAGTTTTACATCATTAAAAATAGAAGACAATATTTGGACCAATCAAATAAGATGCATAAGTTACCTGCTTGTAGCTTGGAAGCAGTTAATCTCAACCCAGATAACACTAATTTTCCTAATTTCATAAAAGCTACAAAATACAAGGCAAAAATAATTGAAAATTATCTTGTTGCATTGAATTAAGTAGCAAAAATAGTTTATACCTGCTTAATTTAATAATTATGAATATACTAAAAACATTAAGTTTTTAAAGCATTTTAATAAAATTCTCAACATTAAATTTTTTTTATATTAACTTAAACTTGCCTTGAGAAAAAACAGGATGTGTCATTATAAAACCTGGCCTTACTGAAGTGGAATTGACATGTTCATTACACAGAACAGTAGTATTTCATCAGTATTATGCTAAATTTTAACTTAACTTCCAATATCTAAATTATCATATTAAATACTATTGTAAATATTAAATGTATAATAGAATATTTAATGGATAGTTCAATCAGACCATAAAATTAATTATATATGTAATAATAATCAAAATCAACATTTCACTCTCTTTTATTGCAAAATATTAAAAGTTTTAGGAAAAGGGACTGCCATCATTTAATGATCTAACAATTCTTTAGGATTACTACTTTGGTTAATAAATGTGTATTGAATGAACTCAGGATGTATGATCCTTGTAAAAATGTATTGAAATTCATTTTTATAAATATCTATAAAAATAATAAAAGTCATAATGGTACTGTCATGCTAATTGTAAATTAAAAGTTCAACAGCAGAAGTTGTTATTTTCTATAATCTACTAAGTGTATGCAAAAAAGAGAGTTAGTTAATTGAAATATTCATAGAGAAAATGATATTAGGAATATGGAATAATTCTAATATTGTAAAATGGTAAAGGACATTGTGAGAGCATTAAAGAATTCTGCAATTTTTATTTTTATTAATTGTTGTACTTAAGTTTTTCATTTCTTCACAGAAGAAACATGGATAATTTTTATATTATCATATTTTATTATTATTGTAATGTGTATAGTGTTATAATTTTATGTATGTTTAATGTTACAAGTCCAGCAATCAGTTTTCTCATAAAATAAAAGTCTAAAACCCTTAGAGTTGAATACAAGCTTATTTCATAAAACAAAAGAGATATATAGTATAGTTAATTTTAGATCTTGTTTATATTTTAAAAGTGATCACAGAAAAAACAAGATAAAATCACTCACAATAAATTGTTAAACTTTGTTATGTTATTATAGTTTCATCTTAATATTTCTTTTATAAAAATCTGCAATGGCTGAATGATAATAGAAGGTAAGATTCAATTTTAATCAATTTAGGCACATTTAATACTATATTTTATGCTGTAATATGTAATTAATACCGCTAAAGATCATTGTGATTGTGGATCACTTTTGAATTGATAATTGTAATTTTAATTTTCATGTATTAATTAATGATATATTCCAATTTACTTGATGCTTACATTTATATGGCAAATGTTATTGAGTATGAGATTTGTTTGTTGTCATGTTAAATGATTATGATATATGCATTGTCATATTTATAATTTATTGTTATATCCATGTCATCTCACTCTAGAAAATTTGTTTTCTTACTCTGTGTGATAGTGTAAATTATTATCATGAGGGAATTGTAAAGGATATCCATAGAGTTTTAAGTGAATTAAGGTTGTGCTATTATAATACATTTTGTATATTTTCTTAAACAAGGGATTAACTGCTCCTTTTGTCTAATATCCTTAAAGGTGTTCCCAAATAGTGGAATCAGGATTTCAAATCATTTGTAATCATGGAATGACCATGGTCTAGGTTGTTTATCACTTATTTATTTGCCTTAGCTCAACCTTATTATACCTCTGAATATATTGTATATTTCATTAGATTTCATTCTCTTAAATCTTAACTATTTGATATTTGTAACAACAAAAACATTCCTGAAAAGATAATAATTAGAAATGTGATCTGTTTAACATTAAGAAAACTATGGTAGGAAATAATAATATCTTGTCAAGTATTATTTTATATTATTAGATTATACATGTCACATTTATTATTTGCTATTTAGAGTTAAGTGTTAACATGCTGATGTTTTTACTGGCTTTAGGGAAAATCTTGTAATATGACATTAATGATTTAAGTGTAAAACTATAGTAATATTAATTTCTCAGAGTAATATTGACAACTCAGCTGCTGTAATGGCTAAATTACATATATAATATAAGTTTTATATTTACTATTTTCAGAAGGGAGTTTAATCTGTGTGTTAATAAATAAAGAACTAAGTGAATGTGAGAGCATCTAATCATTTCTCACTAATCACATTAAATATTAGCAAACTCCATTCTAAATAACATAACATAAATCAATAAATACATAATTCATATAATATTGGCATAGACTTGATTTAAAAAAGAAAGAATAATAATTATTAGTTATTGTTTCACATAAGTGAACTTTAGAATTTGGCTTTAGTTTTGCTTAATTAAGATTAAATTAGGCAAGACTTACAAAATTAAAAGATAAAATAAAATTACAATTAATTTTGGCTTTAGAAATTAACATTTGGAGAGTTTAAATAATATAGTTTAAATAAAAGTGGCTATCTATACATTAGTTTAGCTAGCTTTAAAAATTTAAGATTCAGTTAGATCTGCAGAAATTGGTTACTGATATGACTTCTATGGTTGGCTTGCATACTCACTTATTTTGGGCCACCTTTTCATTTCATCTGCAACTCGGGCTGCTAGTGCTGCTGATGTCCTCCCATCTTGTAACTCAGTATTCAAGAGATAGACAGAAAATCTCTCACCCACTACTTGACATTACTCATCATGGAAGATTTTAACATATCTTGTTATTAAAGAATAAATGAATGAATAATTACAACTGTGTCAAAATGGCTGGGCTAAAGCATATATACTGACCGCCCCTCTTTTCATCAGCCACACAACTTGTTTACCAGCTTTTGGTTTTAGATTTGTTTTTCTCTTCTACTTTGCAATATTTTTAGCAAAGCCAGGGAATCCTGTTGAATTATCAATCTTTCTTCCCATTTGTTTTAAAGGTGGTCCCCCTGCTTTTAACTCAGGTTAATTATTTTAAATCTATTTTAAAATCTATTTTTGTCTTCAATCTTTAATTAGGTCAAAATTCAGTTAAAGGGATTAATTTTATTTCATTTTTTACAAAAAAACAATAAAACTTGAAAACATCTTATTCTATATGTAACACATTTAACTGAAATTTATCTTTATATGCAAAATATAATAATTTCTATATTAATTTTGTAATAAAATTGAAATTAAAACAAAATTTATAATGCTTTAAAATCTATAGCATTATCTCTCTTTTGCATATATATATATATATGTGTGTGTGTGTAATAAATAAAGTTTGATATCTGTATTCATTTCACAATATATGTAATATATATATATTCATTACACATACAGCAAGGTTACATTTATTCAATAAATTATAATATGTATGTGTGTACTCACTAATTTATTCTACATATACATAAGCATTAAACAATGTATGCCACAATACATGCACACATACATGATTATTGTAATCTTTAAGTTTAATTTTAACCTGATATACATAGACATGGGCATATAAATAGGAAAATAAATACTACTATATAAAATAGTAGGTGAAATAGGATGATTGATACATCTGGCTGTTTCAATATTTTTAAAATTAATTACATTAATTATAAAAGATCATTACTTAAATATTTAAGTAAAATATTTATGTGAAGCTGAGTAAATAAAATGTTTAAATTTCAATTAAAACATGGTTTGAATTTTATCAGTTTTAAAATATGTATTATTATTTTTTGTGTGTGTTAAATTTTAAAATAACAAAGTTAACGATTACATTCAAATATCAGCCTTTCATGCTAATTGTGCATATGCTTTGTGAGTGTTAATAATAAATGAATACTTTCTCACTAATACAAGATATAGTATTTATGCAGGAATAAAAGAAATCCTCTTATTCCTATGACTCAAATGCTTATATATGAGCAAATCTGAAGTTCTGGCAAAGAAAGCATGACGATGGAAACAGTCACTTTAAATTACTATATATGATGTCTGAATAAATGACGTCTGTAAAATTATCTAGAATTTACTAAACATCATTCCAACTGAAACTTAATATGTAAATAAGCATTTATTTTATTTTATATAGCGTATGTAAACAATTGTATTACATTCAAATATCAGCCTTTCATGCTAATTCTGCATACGCTTTGCGAGTGTTAATAATTGAAAAACTGATAGACCACATTCATGTTGTTGACCAATGACATTTAAGTAATTTGTTTCCACATCATGTAAGGAGATATTTATAGAATTGGCAGATAATCAGATGAAAGAAGAAATCAACTCGTAAAGTAAATCATTGTATAAAATATTTGTAAAATTCATTAAATTATAAAATTATTTCTATTTTATACAATAGTTATATAAACTCATTCAAACAATGGGCCATTTTATGCTACTGCTAAGATTCTCGTGCGGGCCACATCACACAAATTTTCTTAAAATTGTATTTTGAAGTGAGAATGCAGGAATATAGGTAGGATAATTAACACATATTATATAGTTTAGTGAATTCAGTTCAATAATATACAATTGATATAGTATTGCTTTTATTTAAACATTTATTTTATTTGATTACATATTTATAAAACTACAATTTATTGTTTTTACCGGAAACTTGCCAGCGTTTTCCTACTACTAGTTTTTCAATATCTGGATTCAAAGACTGAGAACAAGCAATTTTCATTATGGCAGATAGATGTTTATCAGTTAATCTTGATCTGTAAGCTGTTTTATTTAATTTCATGCATGAAAATAATTGCTCACATAAGCATGTACTTCCAAAAAAGCTTAAAATTTGTGCAGAAAATTTTTTAATTTCTGGGTATCTTTCACCTAAATAGGAATATATTTTGGGAGTTCCTACTTCTCGATATTTGGTTTTTAAAATCGAATCATTCTGGAAATCAATTAATTTCAGTTGTATCAAGTCGGAGCTTTTTCGACTTCAAAGGCAAATGGTCCCGTGAAAAGAGAAAAAATTTCTTCGAACTCCTTGAAATCATCAAAACGTTTATCGAATTCGTCTTTTATTTTTTCAATTTTTGCAGAGTGATGTGAAAACGAGCAACTTTGATTTTGTGCTTTTAACTGCTCACATGTAGGAAAATACGTCAAAACGTTCTTTTGCAAATGATTTTTAAACAAATTCAGTTTTTGTACAAAGCTTGCAACTGCATCGTACATATTCATTATCATTTGATCTTTGCCTTGCAATGTAATATTAAGATTATTCAGAAGCTCTTTAAGACATTGTGGCAGGACAACCAATGAACTTCTGTGTAATAAGGAAGATCTTCGAATGCAGATTCTAAATCTTTAAGGAACGAAGTAAATTGGCGATGGTTAAGTGCTCTTGATCGAATAAAGTTGACTATCTTTGTAACTGTTTTAAGTACTTGGTCCATTTTTAATAATTTTAAACAGAGAACTTGTTGGTGAATGAGGCAATGAAAAGCTTTGATTTTCAGTTTATCTGGATATTCATCTTGTAATTTCCTTGCCAGTCATGATGCAAAACCTTTAGTTTCACCTGTCATCGATTTAGCAGCATCAGTTGTAACAGAAACAAGCTTGTCAAGAGGCAGATTAAGTTTTTCTAAAATGCTCCATATGGCATCAAAAATATCTTCACCAGTTGTTCCATGAAGAGGGATGAATTCCAACAATTCTTTGGTGATCCTCGTGTTATTATCACAACCACGAAAAAAAACAGCAACTTGTGCAACATCTCTTATATCTGTACTTTCATCAATCACAATTGAAAAGAACTGGATTTTGGTAGATATTTCCTGTAGTTGCAAAGTGATGTCATCTGCCATTTCAGTAATTCTATCTACCACCGTATTTCTTGATAATGAGATGTCTCAGAATGCTTGTACTTTTTCTGGACAGACAAATTCGGCAGCTTTTATCATACATTCCTTGATTAAAGAACCATCGGTGAATGATTTTGAATGTTTTGCTAATAAATAGCTTATTTCTTAACTAGCTCTTGTTACTGATTCATTACTTTTTATAAATTTTGTAAGCACTTCTTGCTGGCTACTTAATGAATTCTTCATTGTTTTTAATTTTTCTTCTCTTATTTTAGCTTCAAAACACAAAAATTGTTTTTCATGATTAGTGTTATAATGTCACTTAATATTGCATTCTTTAGCAACACTAATCGTTTCTTTGCAAATTAAGCATGTAATCTTATTGTTCACTTCCACACAAAAATAATTCAGTTCCCACCTTTCTTGAAATTTTCTTCCTTCGTCATCAATCTTTCGTTTTTTATTTAGTATTGGAAGTGGCATTTTCTGTAATAAAAATAGAGCTTTAGATTTAAATTTTTAAAATTTAAAAAATTGCAACTACGTTTATGCTAAATACGCTTCGTAAAAATTTAACGCTACTCTAGTATTTAAATGTAAAGAGAGTGCTGCTATCGATTCTTGCTCCTGGAATTATGCTCGATAAATGGAGGTAGCTATAAAAGGTATGGATTATGTTTTCTCTCTCTCTCTCTCTCTCTCAGTCCAGACTTCCCAGCACGGAGCAATTAAGATAGAGATGTGACAAAGAAGAAAGCTGTACATAAGCCGTAGATTAGAAATGGTCAAAGCCACTAAAGTTCCCCAAGGCCGAAAATAGACTGGTAAAATTGTAGAACTTTTAGTGTTTTCCAAACTGAATTGTAATCATTACTAACTTATATGTAAAATATTATTGTTTCTCATGTTTGATTATAATTAAAATATTATATAACAAAATGTCAAATGCAAACTCATTATTTCTTATGCTCTCTGACTAGTTTCAGAAAGGTAGAAACTCTCGGATATATCAGTTTACTTATAATTTTTGAATGAGTTATAAAAGGAAACAACCCGCAAATTTTTAACACACCAATCAGGGTAAAGAAACTAGCGCAACTGTCTTTTGTTACAATTCTAAGAAAAACCCAACATCTGCAGATAGGATTGCTACGTTGGTGGCGCAAATAGCTGACTAATGTATTTATGTTCTTGGAAGCACAGCAGCACATTATTAACATTGCCAGCTTTGGTATTCACATATCTCAAATGCTTCATCATCATAAAGGCATGTCATCAAAAATATTTAGCTATGCGTGTAACCAAGAATTATAAATTAGCTATGTATGTAGACAACAATTACTGTATATATTTTAGTTCATGTAATTAAATATAAGAGCTTTTTTTTAAAAATTAATTTATTGTTTGCAACATATCGTTCTGTTTTCATTTTATTGCATAGCATCTTAGTCTTGGGCCATGAAAAATCCTTTCGAGGGCCGCATGCGGCCCGCGGGCCGCCAGTTTGACATGCTTGTGATAGGGTAATTTAATCTAATTTCTTTGTCAGTGTTACAGGTTACAATCTGGGAAGTCAATTTACAATTTTAAAATGCTAATAAGTAATGAAATTGCCAGTATATATTATTATTATTATTATGAATGGAAAAATGGTAAAGGATAAAAATACTCTGTCACAAATAATTAAAAAGTGTACAATCAATCAAGTAAGAAAACATTTTCTCTTTATCTCTGCTTTATTGAATAGCTTAAGTAAACATTTGACTAATAAGAGTAACCAAACAAAGATAAAAAGTATTAACGTTCATGAATTAAGGAAGGGAATGTAGAGAACTGTAATATAAAATATAAGTGAGATGAAAGGTTAAAGAAAATAATTAACACTGTCAATCAAAGTAACTTGTACTATTGAAATTGAATGTCCAAAATTAACATTTAAGAATGGACATTTGTAATAGTTTTATAAAGCAACATTAATTTTAACCAAACAAATAGGATAATAAATGCTTATTCTTAATTAGTTTAAACAAAAGTTTATGGTCAAGATGAATCTTCTATTTAGTCATTATAATTTTTTTAATAAATTAAGAAATGTTAAAAGAAGGAGAATTCAATGAAGAAGTGATACTGTTAAATAAATCAATAAAATCTATTACAAGAGACTTAATTTCAAGGAACTTATTTATGTTTATAACACACAAAAAAATTCATATATAAAACATAGGGATAAAAAAAAAAGATTGAAGTCAAAATGATTTATTGATCAATACTGCAGATAAAGACCAACATTTAAGATATATGTTTGACTTGGTTGTTTAGTTAAAAATCTAATTAACTTTTATAATAGTTATGTATAGTTGAAAAAAAGAATTCCTGTATACAAATAAAATCGTATCAAGAAGCATTTAACAGTGAAAGATTTCATTTTATTATTGTTGTTGATTATTTTAAATGTTGGGTAAAAGATCCTGAGAGCTTCTAATAAATATAGTAGTTTAAAGTAATAATGTGCAAGGAAATATTAAATATCATATTGAAATATGTGAGAAGGCATTGCAAGGAAGAAGAAAGAAAAAAAATACACAATTTTTTTTTCTTTGGGTATTATTTTAAATGCAATTGCCAACACTATATTAGTTGTTAAATTTTATATTATATTGGTTAAGGTAAATGATTGGATTTATTAATATGTATAATATTTTAATGTTTGTTTTAAATTAATAACTTTAAAAGTTATGCTTAGGATGAGAACGTAATATGCATGGAGGAAAGAGATCGAAAATGGTGGTAAAACAATACTTTAAGTTTTTATTGTAAGTTAATAGGATTTAAATTCATTTATTATATGTTAAAGTATGAAATAATTAATAATCAAATTACTGTTATGATAAAGAACTGTGGTAGTTATAATACTATTTTAAAAAAAATGTATGATAATGAAATTTTAAAGAGCAATATAAAAGGATTAAATGAATGAATGACAAGAATGGCTAAAGAATTTGATCTTAGTTTAATGTAATAAAATAAACATTGATGTCAAATCATATACTTTATTTTGTAACATATCATTGTAAGAATTGTAAGATAACACTTGATGGAAAGATAATATTGTAATTCTACTATGGTAGTATATTGTAATGATGGATGCTAGAAATACCTGTTAGAGTTAGATAAGTTATCATTACAGAATAGGACTAATGTGTTTGAGTTATACATTCCTGAAGAACTGATAGAAATAATATAATGAGGTTAGTCTAGGTCACACCCATATATGTAGTTTGAGACATAATGATGCAAGGAATTTCCACAAAATAGAAATTTTAAGATCCATAAGAGCTTAATGTAAAAACCTGGATATTAAAATTGCATTATTAAAAGAAAATAACTACTTATCACAATAGCACATCTTATTTAAAAGAAAAAAAGAAAACCTCCATTTCATATTTATAGTATTTTAGTGTCCTAAAATCAGTGTTTTATCTACAGAATTTTTCGATAATAAAAAAAAGTAAGGTAAGCATCAAATATAGTTGGTTACATTTTAAGAAAGATTATAATATCTTGTCTAAAGTGTTGAAAGTTGTTTGCTATAAAATTAAAGTTAATGCAAAACAAATGTTATAATACTTAAGTATTTTTTTTAACTGATGCCATATTGAAGGAAAATGAGATCAATGATGAAAATAAAAAGACAGAAAGAAAGGATGAATGGAATAAGGATTATCAAGAAATGGTTTAATTTTGGTTTCATTAATTATTTTCATCTTCTAAATTTTATATTATAAAAACCAAAAAAGTAACTGTAAAGTTTCGGTATAATTATTAATAGAATTTCCATGAATACAAAAATATGAAAATTTATGAAAAAAAATTATATTGAGTGGAAGGGAAGTAAAAATAATATATTGTGTATTTGATAAAAGTAACTGAAAAATTGAACCCATATTTAAAACTGATAAACAATATTATAAAATTATAGCAAGAAAAAAATTTCATATATGTTAACAATAATCGATTTGAGATTTGAATAATAAAATAAAGTTTACTTTCAAAGCAGTATATGTAAATAAAATATTGTTCTCATTAATGTAAATAATTGTACAAAAATGTTAATAATATTATATATGTTTATAGTTTATTATAGGTAATAGTTAAAAGTTTGTTATTGATTATTGTTATTTGTTTAAATAAACAAATATTTTGATATAAATGTAGAATAATGACTTTGTTTCTACTCAGAATTATTTTCATCACACTGTCATATCCAAGTACATAAATTATGGGGAATATTATAAAGAACAAAACTTGATAAATTGTTTATTAAATTAAATTATAACTACTTAAATGATATTAGTTAAAAGCATTATATTTTAGCTAGAAATAATCATATCTTTAAAGTCACACATTTATTTTAAAATTAATTTGAATTCATTCTTAGAATAAAGTTAGAATGGCATAGGAGATTACATGAAAGATTGCGATGGGGATATTGCAGCAAGTTTACATCTTGGGTGATCATGAAATTTAAAACAGTGTAACCTGTTTAAATAATTTACTGAAGTGATTAAAGAGGGGAAATTTATTTTAATTAACGGATATAGTTTCCGATCATCTTTATGGGTAGTGTTTCTAATTTATAAATAAGTTAATTGTTGGAAAATATGGTAAAAAACAATAAGATGAACTTCTTATATTGTAGTTGTTGAAGCTATGCTAATTTTAAAAAAAAATGATATAATTTGTGCTGGTAATGTTATATGTGATTATTATTAAGACCTCTTATTGTTAAATTATCTTAAATGGAGTAATAATTTTATTATAAAACAATAGTTGGTGATCTTAGGATATACATAAGATAGTAATAGTTATTCTAAAGTATTTTAGAATATATTGGATTACATTATTTTTATGTAATTGATTAGATAAGGAAAATGTAAATAAACATTATTTTCAATGAAAGATTATGTTATTCATTGTCTATTGTGGAGATTCTACTAAGGAATTTACCAATGTTATGGTGGGAAGATTTTTACAATAGCTATGCTTTGGTGAGATATATTTTACATGTTTTCTAAATATTAAAACTACTCTATTGTAACAGTCACTTAAATCTACCTTATAGATTATATAATAGATATTTATAGTCAATTGCTGAATCTCATAAATTAGTGTTTTTATATAATTTATAGTTTAATGTCTGAGCTAGACTAAAGATAGGATTGATTTATACTGTGGATACATGGAGAATTGGTGTGGACAGGCTACAATATATATATATATATATATATATATATATATATATATATTGTATATATATATATATATATATATATATATATATATATTATTATTATTAACAGTCTACCCATGATCCTATTCTAAGAATTTAAGTGAGAACAGGTTATTACCCGTGCTTCGAGTAGATATAAATATATTTATGAGCATCGAACAAGTCAAACCTCAAGCACCAATCTTACGAATTAATAAGAATTATTCCCCTTGAAAACAAAAGAAAAGGCAGTGGTCCCTTTTTTATTGCCTTATCCAGACTAGCTCAGTCTCAAGGTTTGGGAGACAATGTCCATCGGGAAAACAAAGCCAAGGTTATCTTACAAAGAAAAATCATTTATATACTTTTATAATTTCCCTATCTGCCCTATAAATCTTACTATTTTTTTTAAAGATATATGGTCATGAATATCAGTAACATCATAATTCAAATAAATACACAAGTTATAGCTTAAAATTCTAATATTTATTAATACACATATATACTAATATCTCAAATGTATGACTCATTCATTCAGATACATATATATAATATCAGTATACACATTCACGAAAGAGTGCAACTATACACAGAGTTGTATTTATTAAATGACTTAATCTATTTCTATAATAATTTTCTTTAAGTTGGGACAAAGTACACATTTCTTAATTTAGTATTAAACTATTATGTGTTCATTCAATATATAGTGAGAAAAGTCATAGTTACCTCCTTTGAGAGCAAACTTTCATATGTTTAAGATGGATGATCTGTTAGCTTACAGTATTCCAGTGGTGATTATCCTAGTGAAAATTGTTGGTCTGGAAGATGATGAAAGATTCTATAACATTTTCACATATCATAAGTCATCCTAGAGGTTAGGTAGGTGATGCTAAAACTGAGTGCACAGAAGTTCTTGCTGTTGGATTTCCATGATCATTTCACTTGTTTGAAATAGACCGATAAAATCTCCATAGATAAAAATCAGATAGGTTACAAAATAGCTGTACACTGGGCTGGTTTAATGAATCCACATGATTTTTTACCTGAGCATTTTGATGGTGTCTATTCTTATTAATTTTTATTAATTAATAAAATCACTTTATTAAAATTTACTTTCCGCACTTCTTTCTCTATAATGAACACTTTTTCAAATCATTACAAAATCAATATATATATATATATATATATATATATATATATTGATTTTGAAAGAGATAGAAAGAAAAGAACTATATATATATATATATATATATAGTTCTTTTCTTTTATCTCTTTTTCACCTCACTTTCTTTATCCACATGCTGATGACCATTACCTTTACCATGATCAGGTTTCCATTGTTCCAAAATACTAAATGGCCAGAGTTTTTGGAATTCTGATGTCAAATGTCATTAACAGAAATCCCCCATGGCACAACTTGCAACACCCTTTTATTACTCTCTTCAGCCTTATTTTTAACTTGCTTTCATTAAAAAACATGCACTACTAATGATATTATTTTAATAATTATAACTTACATTAATAAACAACAAAATATATAAAACAAAAATATAAAATACAACTCTGCATATAACCGCTCCTCTTCATCTTCACATACAAATCTATCTGTTAGTAACTAATTCTATGCAACAATCAGATAACTTTAAATGATTAATGTATTTCACTTTTGTAACAGGGTTCGAATGTATATCTATAAATTTTCTCACATCTACTAAGTCAATCTTTAATAATAACCGCAATAAATTTTTTTGTAATCATTATTGCCTTTTATTTCATTTAATACCCGTATTCAAATCCAGCTACTGTTACAATATATATATATATATGTATTTTTTCTTTCTGATGAAAACCAGTCCTCTTAAAATATAATATTATTTATTGGATTTATAAGTCTATATATATATATATATATATATATATATATATATGGGTATGTGCGCGCGTGTGTGTGTAAAACAAAAAAATACTTATATATCCACTTAATAGTCTTTCAACCAGCGGACTGTGATGAAAAACAGTCCTCTAGTTGAAACATTAAACTATTTCATGGATATATAAGTATTTTTTGCTTTTGTATATATTTCCTTTGATTAGTTTTAATGCAAAACTAGAGAGACAAAAATTATTAAGAAAAAAATATTGCAGTTGATATTCCTAATCTTCAGAAACATTCTAATGAATTTAAATTAGAACTTATAAATCGGTTTCAAGTATTAGTAGATTTTGAACATGATTCAGATTTAAATGAAATTAATATGAAAAAACGTGATACACTTTTAAAAACTGCAACAAAGATAGCTAGTAGAAAAAAAGTAGCAATTGACCAATAAAATTTTTATTGAGACTAGAGAATTTATATTTAAAAAAAAAAAGGAATATGAAGATATACAAAAATGATGCATTAAAAAGGATTGAATATCTCAAATTTTATAAAATGGTGCAGAAAAGAGTTGAAAATGATATAAGAAAGTATAACTGTGAACGAGCAAAGAAAGCTGTAGAAGAAAATAAAAGTCACAAGAATGTAAAACAACATTTTGGTATTGGTAGGAAATTTATATCTGCAATAAGAAAAAAAGATGGAATTATTACTTAAAAGAAAGATGACATTATGAAATGGGTAGAAGACTTTTATCAAGAATTATATAGTAATAAAGAACAAGTACCTCCTATTTCTATTACATTTTCTGAATTGCCCAGAATTTTAAGTAAAGAAGAGAGACATACAATTAAATGTATGAAGAAAAAAAGGCTCCAGGTAATGATGGAATTATAATTGATATATTAAAAAAAGCAGGTGAAGAAATATAATTTTTTTTTAGCAAAGTTATATACCAAATGTCTAAATGATAAAGATGTACCAGATGATTGGAAGAATGCAATTTTAATATTAATATTTAAAAAAGGTGATAAAGAAGATATTAGAAATTACAGACCTACCAGCCTTTTATCAGTTTTATACAAAAATTTTACCAAGATAATTACAACTCATCTACAGAGAACATTGGATTTCCACCAATCAAGAGAACAATCTGGATTTAAAAGTGGTTTTAGTACAGGTATTGAGAGAAATTATAGAAATGACAAATGAATATGAGTTGCCATTATGCTTTGGATTTGTAGATTATGAAAAGGCATTTGATTCTATAAACATTTTTTCAATGATTAAAGTATTGGATCATCAAGGTATAGATCCAGGATATTTGTCATATTTTAAAGAATATTTATAAAAATGCAACACCAACAATTATAGTACATAATGATACTGGGAAAGTTAACATTGAAAAGGGTGTAAGACAGGGTGACTTCGTACCTACAAAAGTTTTTACAGCAGTGCTGCACAAATTATTTTGTGGATTAAAATGGGAAGCTAAAGTAGTGAAAGTAAATGGAGATTATTTAAGCCATTGAGATTTTGCAGATGATGCAGTTGTTTTTTTGGAAATAATGCTTTAGAGCTGCAGAAAATGGTGCAGGAGTTATCAGATGAAAGTAGGAAAGTAGGACAAAAGATAAATGTTAAAAAGTCTAAAGTAATGTTTAATGGATTTTCTCAAAATATGAAAATAAAGAATGATTATGATGAGTTAAAAAAAATTAACAGTTACAAATTCCTTGGTCAGATTATTAATATACATGGGAACATAATGAATGAAATTAATCATAGAATTAAACATGGTTGGAGTGCTTTTGGTAGAAATAACTTGATACTAAAAGGAAATATGCCTATGTGTTTGAAAATGAAGGTTTTTAATAAATGTGGTTTACCAGTTTTTACTTATAGATTTGTGACTTAAACATTTAATAGAAGAGCAATACAGAGACTGCAGACCACTCAAAGAAGTATGGAGAGATGCATGTTGGGAGTAACAAGAAGGGATCGAAAACGCAATGTATGGGTAAGAGAACAAACAGGTATTACTGACCTCATTGAAAAAATTAAAAGACTGCAGTGAAGTTGGTCGGGACATATTGCTAGAAGAGATGATAATAGATGGTCAATTGAAATCTTAAACTGGATTCCAAGAGATTGTAAAAGATCCAGAAGGAGACCACATGTGAGATGGATGGATGAAGTAAGAAATTGTGCAGGGGTGATGTGGAGAGAGAAGCTAAAGATCGGAGAAGATGGATTGAACTTGGAGATCCGTTCATCCAGCAGTGGATTGATAATGCTTGATGATATATATATATATATATATATATATATATCATCATATATATATATATATATATATATATATATATTGAAATGAAGAATGTTGTATTTATTTCAGTGTCATGATGTTACTTAATAAAAGTAACATTACAAAAATCTTAAAAAAAGTTATATAAAGTAATAGAAGTATCTTCAAATAAAGTATTGAAAGTAATTGTGGGTAATGTTGAAACTATAGAATAAATTTTTAAAAATAATCTTAAAATAAATATAAATAATGTAATAAATTTTATTATAAATGAATATAATTTTTTTTATTATAAATGATTAGAGAAATTAAATAATCAATTTATAAACTAATTTAAATCAGTATAACTGGTTTTCTTATCAAATATTAAAAATTAAAATACCTAAAAAAAACAAATGTCTAAAATTATGTTCGCAAGAATGTATTGCAAAAGAACACTACTAAATATATAATTGTTACCAAAAATATACTTTTAAAGTTTAAATAATCCATAATTTGGTCTAAATAGATAGATCAAAAATAAGGAAATTCAAGGGATGTCTGGTTTCAATTTTAAAATTGCATTATGAGCTTGATTTGAAAACAAGTTAAAATGTAATCTGTTGTGTTTGGTTAGGCTTACAGGTTCAGTTCTAAACCAACAGACACACACACACAAAACAATTACTTAGCAATTAATATGTACAATTTATTAATACTAAAAAGTATACGCACTTGTTAGTTAAACAATAATATACATATATTGTTATACATGTTAATGTTGGGGTAGTCATGCCAAGTCTGGAACTTGCTTCCGACTAATGATTAGCCTGCTTTGTGAACTCTGATTAGACTCTTCCAGATATGTATTTAGCTTGCCTCAAGTCACATGTGGATGTAGCAGTTTCCAGTCCATAAGTAGACTTGCCTCACTGCATGGACATTGTGATAATGAGTAGAGAGACTACATTTTCTGCTGACAGAGGGTTTAATGGAGAGCACATTCAGGCATTCAGGTTGACAGAAGTAATTTCTCTCTGCCTTGCTTCCAAAAGGCTGACTATTTAATTGCAGATCCCCTACCTTACTGGAAACATGTGATTTGGTGCACAAACCCCATTGAAGGATGTAGTCCCTTTGGGTAGCAATTGGGTGATAGCCAATCAGGTAAAAAATCTGGAATAGTCCACTTCTGAAAGCAGGGTCAAATATGGCATAATCTATTAAATAATTATAGTGTTTTGAAAACTAAATGTGATTAAGATAAACTGAGATTATCAAGATATTACAAACAGAGTCGTTAAGGAGTTGCAAGTAAGAGATGATTAAGGTGCCATAAACAAGATATCAATAGTATATATAGCTAGGGTTTTTTTGAAATTGTCTTGGTTTTTGCTTTATTCAATCTTTATTGGATAGCCATTATAATGACTAAGTAGAAAAGAAGGAAACCCTACTTTTTGCCAAACATTACATTGGATCCATGCTGATGTACATGATCAAGTTATTTTAAAATAATTCTACTCCCGATGAAGAAAAACAATGTCTAAACAATTAATTTTAAAAAAATAGGAGTGGATTGAAGCCTGGCCATTAAAGTATGAATATTGGCTATCTTAATATATATCTGAGCACTTAATAATTAATGCATATATGTGTAGAGATGATAATCTGGACCAATTGATGATTGCTGGTTTAGCATGAAATATGTATATTGTTGATTATTTATCTTTTCAACATATATGTGTTCAAGTGTATCAGTGTTATGAGATAGAGTGGAGAGTGATGGGTCTTGTGAAAGTCTGTGCTCATATACCCTATATATTACATACATTGATACAGATATATAATAAGTCTGTATATCAGTTATTACATAGTAGAGATGTCTGCCCATCCCTTATATATGTATTAAATGGATTATGTCCTGTACAAAAGGGTTCAGAGTGACTTTAGGTCAACATGGGTGTGATAAGAATCTCAGCCTCAATGTCGCTTTTGAGCATTCCATCATCAGATTTTCAATTGGATGGATGGTTGAAGAGTTGGAGTGTGGAATGGATTGAAGCCTGTCTTTTAAAGTATGAAGATTGTCTATATTAATATATATCTGAGCATTTATTTCATATATGTGTAGAGATGATAATCTAGACTAACTGATGATTGCTGTTTTAGCATGCAATATGTATATAGGTGATTATTTATATTTTCAACATATATGTGGTCAAGTGTATCAGTGTTATGAGATAGAGTGGAGAGTGGTGGGTCATGTGAAAGTCTATGCTCATATACCCTATATATTTTAGATAGAACTGTATATTCAAAGAGAGTAATTTTTGCCTGTTTAAGAAAATCATGATTATAAAATAAATGAACAGTTCACTTTAAAATCCTCACAATGAACTGTAGAGAGAATTCTGTCTACAGAAATGTATGCTATGGTTTGATATGTTAAAGTATTAATCATTTTTAGTTTTATTTTAAGATGACCACCTTAATTATATTAATTATAATTAACTTACATTTTATTAGGTATAAAATATTTATATGTATCTAATAAATTATTTGATTGATTGTTTAAAAGAAGTAAATATTTTGTCAGAGTTCACTATTTAGCAAATATAAGGCTAAAATACAAAATTCACTTATTTTTTTAAAAATATATGATTATTTAAAAATTTATCTCTTTTCAAATCATATATGTATAACCAAGATTTTCTTTTCATGTTAAAATTATAAGTGAATATGTAAATAAGAAAGTAGACAATGGTTCTTTAAATACATGAAGTGAACATGTGCATAAAAATATTTAATGTGAAGTGTTCAAGTGTGAGTGTTAGTATAATTATTGCAGTTATATATCAAACTTGCAAAACAAACTCTTAAAAAGCTTTGTAGAATATCCCCAACCTCAGACCAGTTTGGTTAATAGTATGTTTTGCAAGATCTATATTTAGTATTCACGCTTTCAGATCTAAGTACTTTAGACTGTCTTAGATATATAGAAAGACAAGTAAAGAATAGGATAGACCGCCCTATTCTTGTTAAATTCTCTGTCTTGTATTTACGATCTTATTGGCTGTTATAGTAATGAGCATGAGAGGTTTTGCAGTCTCTCAATTTAATTTCAAATACCGCTTGCGCTTTATAAAAATAAATATTATATAACATTTGCAAATACAAGCTTATTAAATTAGATCATGTGACATCTGAATTGATTTTTTTTGTAATTATTGGAGTTTTAAATTAAATGTAAGATTATTTTAAATTTGATCAAGATTATTTCTACGTAAATTAACCTCACATTAATTACTGTGAATTAGATTTTATGTGCACTGGAACTTATAAATAAAGTTGTTTATGCCACTAGTTTGAATGGGTAAAATATACTAATTCATATAGTGAATTTATATATAGTTTTATCTTTTAAATTCAAGGTCAGATTCCAAAGGACGACCTTATTTAAATAAGTTTGAATTATATTAAAATAGAATTCAAACATAAAGTTACCACTACCTAGAATTATCATTATAAGGTAGGTATATTTATTATAATAATCTCATGCTAGATATATGTGTGACTCAGCTAGGAAACTAACCATAAGACAAATTGTAATGGCTGACCATGCATAAGATTATACTAAAGGTCTGGTATTTACTTAGCAGCAAGTTTAACTGATCACAAAAGATATAGCCATTTCATAATTGTTTCCAGCATGTGGGTGAATTAAAAGTTAAAAAATAATTGGAAAACACTATTAAATAAATCATTACATTTCAGTTAATTCAAAAGATTAAATTATAATCAAAAGGATCTCTAAATTGTAAGAAAAATTTTCAGGTACTAATTGTATTTAATGAAGATTTATGATGTACTCAGTAATGGAAGTGTATCCATGGCAAATGAAAATTATATATTTTATAATAATTATAATACTTTATATGTAAATATGCATTTATTTTTATATAGCACATGTTTACAATTGTATTACATTCAAATATCAGCCTTTCAAGCTAATTGTGCATGCGCTTTTTGTGAGTGTTAATAATAAATGAATACTTTCCTTTCCAATACAAGATATAGTATTTATGCAGGAATAAAATGAATCCACTTATTCCTACAACTCAAATGCTTATATATGAGCAAATCTGAAGTACTGGCAAAGAAAGCATGAGAATAAACCAATCACTTTAAATTACTTTTTACGATGTCTGAATGAATGATGTCAGTGAAATTGTCTCATAAATAGTAATTTAAAGTGAGTGGCCTATCCTCATGCTTTCCTTGCCAATACTTCAGATTTGCTCATATATAAGCATTTGAGTTGTAGGAATAAGCGGATTCATTTTATTCCTGCATAAATACTATATCTTGTATTGGAAAGGAAAGTATTCATTTATTATTAACACTCACAAAAAGTGCATGCACAATTAGCTTGAAGGGCTGATATTTGAATGTGATACTTTATATATAAATTATTGTTTGTCAGTCATTCAAATAATGTATGTTTAACTTCTTTATATATAATATTGTCTGGATCACATATTAATTTAATGCCAATTTCAAGAGAAGTATCTCATATTCTATGTGATAAGGTATTTCAAATAGTGTGTATGTACTGGCCATAATTATTGCACATGAAAGTGTATACATATTAAAGTATATAAATAAAGGATATGTGCATATATATTTTCTGAAAGTATTGTCAGGTAATATCTGAATTTATTTTTTAATTATAGAATAGGTTGACCATTTCTATATATATATATATGATTTTATACTATTATTTTTGGGAGGTTCCATGTAGCAAATGAAATAGCTAAATAACTGGTTTGTTACGATAACGTACATTTCTCAGAACTTCTTTTTTCTCAAATCGTAAGAATGTGTGTGAGATTTAAAATTATTATTGCTCAACGAATAGAATTTAAATGTGAGGAAGAAATAATAAAAGAAATGGCAATATGAAATATCACACACATTCTTATAAATTGAGAAAAAAGAAGCTTTGAGGAAAGTGCATGTTATTATACTGAAACATCAGCTATTTTATTTATTACATGAAATCTTTCAAAAATAATGGTATAAAATCATTATTTATCCATGAGAATATTAGAATAATATATACAATATTCGTTGTACAGTGGTATGAGTCTTAATTTCGAATATTATATATATATATAATGATTTATGAGTGTTCACTTATAATTATGTCTGAGATTTAAATACTCAATAGATGTAGAAAGTACAAAAAACTGTAGACAACACAACAATGTAGAGATACTTACGTTATGCTTAACCCGAATGACTTTAACCAGAAATACATGTATGAAATAGCAATTAGATGTCATCGATATTATTTCATATATCCAGGTAAGATGGATTGAATATATTGTGGTAAAAGACGCTAATAAAAATGCATGTGGAAGTAATATGAAAAAATTTCAGAACCATAGCATCAACTTAGAGACCTTTATTCAGCACTAAAACTTATAATTAAAAAGATTATGTGAGTATACACATATAGGAAACAATAATAGAAATATATTTTCATATTTAAATATCTTACTTAAGTAATGCGTTACTTTTTTTTTTAATTATTTGTAAAATGACCTGGGAAATAAAAAGGTAAAAAACACACACACACATACAAATGTCGAAGTTGTTCCTATAAATTGATTTTTTTTCTTAAAAAAAAAAAGCTATTTTTAAATAGTAATTATAGTAATTCTAATAAATATGTATTTCCAATTTTTTTTCTTTTTAAATTTACATGAAAAAATATGCATATAAAGTCAAATAAAATAATGGATAGTTCGAATAAGTCTGCATAAACACGGACCAGGACATGCAGAAAATTAAAATTTCTTTTATTAAAAAAATGAAGAAATTATTGAGGCAATTAGATACATAAAAGTTTACGATTGAGTTAAAAGTTTGTAATTTATATTTTATTATTTATTAATATATATAATAATTTCCTTAAAAAATCACCACATGTGGTCTAAAAATGGATCTATATTACACAGTCTGGCTAGCTTGTTATGCCTAGTGGATTATTCATTTCAGTATTAGAAACAATGAGAATAGTGATAATAATATTAATAGTGGTGGTAAAGCAAGAGGCTGATATTGTCCAGTAGTAAGTTTCACGCACACACACGCATATATACGCATATATATATATATATATGCGTGTGTGTGAAACTTACTATTGGACAATATCAGCCTCTTGCTTTACCACCGCTATTAATATTATTATCACTATATATTTATAATTATTTTTATTTGTGATGATTATATGACTATTTGATTATATCTATGATATATATATATATATATATGAAAAAGAACAAGTTTTATATACGTAAAACCTGCTATCGCTTGTATTAATGATCAATAGATGAAGCTTTACCAAGACCTCCAAAACAAGCGTATTCTGTTTACATAAACGTCAGAGTCAATATTCACTGTCTCTTTCATTTTGCTCCACCCTCAGATCAGCTGATTTCAAGCTGATTTGCAGGTTTTACGTATATAAAACTTGTTTTTCTTTTTCATAAATGTACCTTTAAAGTTTTCTTGCAATGATATAGATTGCAGAAGCTTTGACTATGTGGAGAAACTGAACTGATATCAGACCCATATAGCTATCTGGTTTGATGGGCTGAGTTTGAAGACATTAACGTGTCTAAAAAATTCACGCTTGCAAACTGATAGAAACGTTTTGCATAAACGCTTGGAGTTAGTGTTTAGGTCTAATTTCTAACTTCTATCCCTTCACCGATGAGAGCAAATCAGCTTGAAATCAACTGATCTGAGGGTGGAGCAAAATGAAAGAGACAGTGAATATTGACTCTGACATTTATGTAAACAGAATACGCTTGTTTTGGAGGTCTTGGTAAAGCTCCAACTATTGATATATATATATAATGTGCCAATATTATTTAATTCAAATTCTTCAAGACCAGAATGGAGGACTGCACTAGTTTATAAGGAGCTAAAAAAATTTAAGATGAATATAGCTGCTTTTAGTAAAAGATGTCTGCCTGAAGTAAAACAGTTTAATAGATTAGATAGAAGAGTATGCATTTTTTTGGAAATTCTGTCCAATTAGTGGAGAATGCTTGATATTGAATTTTCTTTAAAGTCTAATTTAGTATGTTCTATTGCTGGAACTCCTCATTGTATCAATAAAAGGTTAAGGTGTTAAATATGCTTTGTGCAGAGTGACTTCTGCTTATTTTATTAGCATCTATGATTCAGCTTTGGATTCAGAGGATTCTAAAAAGGAAAACTATTATTGCTTGTTGGATAGCATTATTACAATGCTGTCATTAAAAGATCAAATTTCTCTCCTTGGAGACTTGAATGATTATGGTATTACAGGTAATAGTCTACACTCAAAGGCACAGGTAATAATATATTAACACAAATGCCAATCTTTTCCTACAAAGTCCTAACTGCACTTTTATTAGGTTTAAAAATATTTATTTAAATTTGTTACAAACTTTTTGCAAATTAAAGTAATTATATACACATGCATATATGTTATTCATAATGCATTTCAGATGGAAAAATTGAAATTTTAATGCTTTTATATAATTTTAAAAAATTAAAATGTATGCAAGTAATATTTTTAATGTTTCACAAACTAAAACAAATTTAATATAATGACTGGATTTCAGGTTTCATAAATAAATTATAAAACCTTAATACTAATTTTTGAATATGCGATTAAGTAAGTATTTTAAAACAATCATCTTATTTTACATTTAAACTATTACTATACCTTCATCAAGTTTAGTACTTATTAAACTTGGATAGCAAAGTTGTTAGACTTCTTCTTTATGTTTCACTGTCAGGCAATGCTTTATTGGATCTGTCTCAAAACTAGTTCCATAATTAAAACTTCCTATTCTGTGCTATCTGGAAATAGTTCTGTTGATCAAATTTGTGACAACATTATTTGGATTACATTTGAAATAATCTATGTATTGATACTTTTTTTGCAATCTTATAGAGAATAATTTTAATTAAACAATAATCAGACTAATTTTTGTTTTTGTTGTTAGAAGTCAGATATTATAGACAAAAAAAAGGTCTAAAGATTAAATCACAGAAGTAAAAATACGTAAAATGGCAACATTTATTTACATTGTATTTCTAAAACTGAACAAAATTTCAAGATTGTTTTCATTTATTTTAAAGTTATTTTTATTTAATAAATAAAGCAATTATTTTTGTCAATTATGTAATGCTTTTCAAAGAATGTCGTATGATACCATGGGAAGCAAAAAATATATTTTAACAAACAGAAATTTTATTTTGTCACAAGTTTTAATCAACACATCTACAAAAAAGTAAATTTATTAGCCTGAATTCTATTATGTTGCATGGCTATGGAGAAGTTTAAAAAAGAAAAGAAAAAATACTTTTTGTAAAAGCATATTTATTTTTATGCATGATACTAAATCTAAAAAGTGCTGCATATCATAAACTTTTTAACCTAATTTTTGTCCAAGCCTAAATCAACTAGAAGCAAGGATAACTGATTTAAATGGAATTAAATTCTTTTCAATCAATTTAAGGTATAAAATAATTTTAAAAAGTTTTAATGATTTCAACAATAATAGTTTATGTTAATTAAATTATTTTTATAGATGAAAGAAAGCAATAATGGAAAAAATATAAAGATTATTTGATAAAGTGTACTTACTTTGTGCAGGAGCAAATGCCCATTTCTCTTCTCATGCAGTATACATTTTTGTTATAGTGTAAACATAAATAACATAATTTATAATTATCAAGTTTATTATAATTATCAAGTTTATCTTATATATATATATATATAATAAAATTATTAAATATTTGTTTTTTTAATAATTGCATGACATTTATATTTACATTTTTTAAGACATTAACTATTCTGTTTTTATTCCTGAGGAACCTTATATGGAACTTGAATCACAATATAGTAAGATACTTCAATTTTTTTTTTTAGTGAATATTTTATTCTGATAGTTTAATTTCCAAAATATTTAAATTGTCAGGATAATCAAAAATGTGGTGACTTCAAACATTTTAAAATTCTACTTTGATTGACTGTCTTTTTATTCAGCTTTCTGAGATTACATTGAGAAAATATTTTGAACGAATAAAAAAATTGATTTTTTTTACAAAGTTTATTAATATTCACAATTATATTTGCGCATTTATTGTGTAAAAAATATTAAAAATAAAAAATGTATTTCATTATAAATTTTTTAATACATTTATGGTTTATTTTTAAAAATACAACATAAAAATTTCCACCCCAATATTAATAATACAAATTATAGGAATTGGTATTTCCAAGTTGTTTATTAATATATTATCATTAATAATATGTTAGAATGTATTGCAATATCATAAAAATATTTTTATAAAATTAATATTTTAAAGTGTAATTTAATATATTTATTGGATATTGATATTTTTTTATTTAGATTTTAAAAACAAATATCCATAACAAAGACTTAATTGGTTTTATATATTCAATCTGCTCATCTTTACTGTTGAATGATAAAATTAGTCTTCATACTTATTACTACCTTATTTTTTTCAATATTTGAAAAGTTCAAATATGATTCTTTAGAAGTTATTTCATTTGTAAACATAAATATCTTTCAAATGAAGTCAATACTAAAAGTAAATTTAATGATTACAACTAGGGAAAACAATTAAATCTATCACAAAGCAGGAGGGTTAGAATTATAGAAGAAAATTAATAAAATTAAAATCTAGTGATGTCAAAAAACAAATGCTTATCTATTAATATTATTTATTGTTGTTTCATGTTTGTCATCATCAATATCAACCATTATCAATCCACTGCAGGATGAAGATCTCTCCAAGTTCAATCCATAATGTTTGATCTTTAGCTTCTCTTCTCCACATCACCCCCTGCACACTTTCTCATTACATCCATCCATCTTACATATGATCTCTTTTTGGGTCTTTTACAATCTCTTGGAAATAAAGTTAAATATTTATATTTCAAAGAATGTTGCCATTACATGAACTTTTAACAAATTGTGTATTAAATATACAGATTTTTTAGAAAATAATTTGGTTTTCATTGCAATGTATTTTTTATTCTGAAGACTGAAACAAGATTATTTTTCAGTATTGGTCTTTTTTAGTTTGTTTGCAAAAATAAAATAGAATGTTTTTTTTTTTTCATTTGAAAGTGCAATGAAAAAAATTGGAAAATAAAAGATTATACACTGTGAATGAATCACTTGAATTAAAAAAAATATATAGAAGATTTAAAAATGATTCAGTTCTGTATCAATATTATTTTTGAAATACAAGCATAATTCATGTACTTGGAGTTTGAATATAATATATGGAATTTGAACACAGACTTACATGGAGCATGGGTTTGAACTCTAGACATCACTACTCTGTAATTATTCTACATTATGGAGGCTACTCATTTAATTCCTTAAGGTAAGTAAACAGTAACTGACTGGATTGATGCTCAGGAGATCATATGATATTTGAAAAATAAATGTGACAGTACAATGCTCCAATACATACACTTTAAATTATAATAGTTTTGATTATAATATAAATGCAATGAAAGAGTTTTCAATTGGATTTTATAGCATTAAGATTTTTTGAGAAAGATTTTCAGCTCCGTGTTTTCTGTCTGTTTAAGTCACCCATATATAAATGATATAAAATTTTAAATGTTATATATACTTATATATCTATTGGTAATCTATTTATTAATGTAAATGAAATTTTTTAAAATTTAACTTACTTTAGACAAATGAATTATTTATGTTCTATAACAGAAGTATTATAATTGCATATTAATATTTAAAAATATTATGCGCACACACATCTATTTAAATATATATGTGTAATAAATATATGTGCCGTTGTTTAAATTTTTGGCGAGGTTTACAAATAGACGGCTTTTACACGCATGAACAAATTCTTCCATATGTTTGCCTTTTTTTTTTTTTAAATATTATCTTTTAAAATCGCTTATACGAGCGGCAACCTGTTTTTCATAAATTCATTTTTTTTATTTATTGAAATAACAGATTTTTAAAGTTATGATTAAAAATTATGTGTTATAAAACTTTATTTTACATTCAAATCGTGTTATAATCCAATATTGTTTTCTATATTCATGCTAATACTTATCTTGAAAAAAAACATTATTTAGACTCACTTAATTTCAAAAGAATTAATTAAACGAAAAAAATAAGTTATTATTTTTTATAATTCAATTTTTAGCTATTTCACTGAATATATAGATATCTTTTTTGAAAATTATAATTAAAAGATACCTACCGTAGTATTACCGTAAGGGTATAAAATAACCTTATTGTTCGGGTTTTTAGGCCGAATATCTTTTAATGTGCACATATACGTATATAAATTTTCTAGACATCTTTATTCAATGGAGAATGACAGCAGTTATTAAGTATTATTTATTCTCTCAACTAGAGAGTACTTATTAAGCTTTTTGTCCTAATTCACTTGTGCCCTTCTGTTTAAAAAAAAAAAAAAGTTAAAAAAAAAGTTGTTAAAGCTAAGTTAGATGGCGTAATCATTTACCTTTGAAACCAAGCAGAAAAATATAGATGTCTAGATTAAAAATAAGACCTTAAGGCACCTACAAACTGCAGAAGCCGAAAAGATTTGTCATAAAAGAAATATTATATTTCAAGATTTAAAAGATTATTCTTAAGATAGATACCTGAAAAGATAGGTTTTTATCTAATGAATCATCTGTTGAGTTTAGTTATAGGAGTTTTACTGTCTACATTTAGTTTTGCATGTAGAATATACACTATATATGTATATAAAACCAAGATTTAATAATAATAAACACATACACATATACTCACAAATAAATATGTAAGTATATTAACATGTATTTTGTATATTAGTGTGAAAGAATATTATCATCATTATTATTATTTTTAACCTTAGGAAGAAGGTATCTCCAATTTTAATACAGTTTACCTAATCCATAATTTTTCTTCTCTATTTTACTCTTCAATGGTTTTAACTTATCAGTATAATTAACAAAGAATCATTCTAGATTTCTTTATAATTTTTTGGGATCCAATATTAGATTCCAGTCGATATTCTAACATCATATTTAACTAATTTCAGTCTTTTAATTATTTTATTAAATGTTTTCTCTGTATTTAGCTTTTTATCTCCTTCTTATTATTCTCAGTATACACTTCTCCATATTGTTTTCTATATAGTTGGAAATCTGTGTATTGCTTTTCTATTAAGTACTTAAGTCTCAGATTCATAACTAACAACTAGTATAACATGTATGTTAAACTTTTCTCTTTCAAAGACATATTTCTTATTAATATGCTATTTCTATTAAAAGCACTCCATCTAAGTTCAAATTTATCATTAAATTTTATTGTTTAGGTTTTCAGTTGCATTAGCAGTTTGTCCAAGATATTTGTAGTTATAAAACGATCAAAACATCATGTGATCATTATTTCATATACTTACACGTACTGTTAATAAGAGTACCAAACTCTGCACATAGTAGTGCCATCAAGTATAAGTCTTCATAATCAATAAATGCAGAAAGGTTTGTGCAAAAAAATCATATCTAGTGTCTACTCATTCAACATCCCCAGATGAGTTTCTAGCTTGTGGCTTTTATCGGTGAGGAGCTTTGGATCTTTAGAACCCTGTACCTAGAACTTAGGATCTAATGCAACCCTCCAGCAGCCATCTACGAACACAAAATGAAATCTAGAAACTAGTCTGAGATGTTGGATGAGTAGACCTTAGATAGGGATTTTATGCACAAATCTTCCTGCATCCATTGATTATAAAGGGTTGCACTTGAAGACACTACTGTATGGAGAGTTTTGTACTCTTATTAACAGCATACATTAGCATATTAAATGGTGACCATGTGATGTTTTGATGATTTTATATCTATCCTGCCCATAGGATTTAGGTGACTGTGTTTTTTGAAAAATCAATGACACTAAAATATCTAGATGCTGAGCAGAGTTCATATCTATATAAATATACAAGAAAATGAGTTTGGGTTTTGAAACATTATAGTGTTTCATTTTGAGGTCTTACCTTTATAGTTAAACAAATAAGTAAAAGGTGGCTACTGGAGGTTGTTTGCATTAGATTCTAATATCTAGGTGCAATGATCTCAAATCCAAAGCTTCTCACTGATAAAAGCCACAAGCTAGAAACTAATCTAGGTATGTTGAATGAGTAGAGGCTAGATAGGGATTTTATTTACAGACCTTCCAGCATCCATTGATTTTGAAGACTTGCACTACTGTATGGAGAGTTTGATATATTTTTTAATTTATTTTCCTTTTTTTTTTAAATTGCTTGATCATTACTTATCTTTAGTCCTCTATTCTTTTATTTATCTAATAGCTTTTGTCACATTTTCTAAAGCTAAGAAATATTATTTGCAAAGCAATTATAATATATTCAACATTTAAATAATTTAAATAATATTCCTTGTACTGTGTTGTGTAAGGCAGAGAAAAACCTGAATTCAAATTTCCTGGATTATATTTACAAAATATTTTTTATAAAGCTGATATAAAATATTTAGAGAATCTTTTTTTCTCAAAGTAACCTTTATTAAAAAAAGATTACAAAAATTTTCAAGTACACTTACCCATTGAGAATTACACAGTGTTCAATGTAACAAGATAAAATGTACATTATGTTCAAAAACAATTACATCCATAAAATTGGTGTAATGTGTATCTGTATGTGGATACACATGGCCCAGCTGTTGAGAAGTTAACCATCACTCAATGGTCCCACCCATGGGGCCTGAAGTGAAGACTCAAATACTTCAGCTGAATAGGAAAGTTCAGCATTGCGCCAACCACCACAACAGGCAGCAAGGTCCAAGGCTCAAGTTCACCAAGCAATAAACTCTCGAACTACAGCCAAGTCATGTCAAGACCATTCCAAATATCTCTGCCTCCCAATTAGCAATCTAAATGAGCAGGGGCCACAAATGGTCTACCTGCCCAAAATTGGAAATCCATCATGGGTAAAAACTAAGAAGTAATAACTAATGAGCCAGACTGACACTGCCCAAAACCAGCCTATCAGGGGACACAGCACCTGACCAGAGTAGAAATAGCACTGAGAGTTTGACCATGTAGCCTCCCAGCAGGTATTCCGGGCATTGGCAATATTGTCAACAGCCTGCACCATAAACCAGACACCTAACATCTACCATCAGCCACACCTGAGGAAGAAAAGAGGAGTGCAGACCCATGCCCACAAAATATTAGAACAAAACTCTATCAATGTTACAAAAAAAATGGCGATGGCCCAAAATAGACCAACCACTTTACAAATGCACTAAATTTAAAGATAACTAATGAAACTTAATAATAGTGAGTGCAAATCAACACTGACCTATCAAATAATCCATCAAGAGGAGCAGTAGCCCTTCATGGTGAAGTCCATGTGAAGGTAGTGACTTTCACCCTCCTGGCAGGTATTCCCAGGCTAGACAATGATTGTTGATCATCCCCTCAAATGAACCAATCCCCTTATGACCACTATCATCACACTTGAGGAAAAGGAGTGCAAACTCACACCCACTAATACAACATTTAATTCATGTAGACTTGAAATCAAGCCAGATTTACTTGCACACCATGAGAATAAATCATTTGTCCATATCATCTTGCACACTGAGGTCAATGGAGCTCAACAACCACCCTTTATTATTATCAAACTCCTGTGTCTGCAAATGTTTACAGCAGCTGCTCAACCCATCAACCAAAGTCCTTCAGGGTTCACAGTGATTTTTATTTGTTATAGTAATTAGATCCTGCTTCTTTTGATTGAAATATAGGTCTTGATTTGTAATCAATGATTCAAGAATAATCTGAAAGTTTGTTGTTAAACTTTGGAAAATTCTCAATAATTATCATTTAAAAAATTATGATTAATTTGCAGCTACAATGTCTCTGTTTAGGTCTAAAACATCATTTGTATTCATTTTTGTCTTTAGATCATTATTTTTTAGCTCAAGAATGACTTCATTGTAATTCTGGGTTGATTTGAAAAAAATTTATTTATTGATTTTTTTTTTGGGGGGGGGGGGCAATCCACCCGAAAGGGGGGTAATAACTTCTGTTCTGATTATTGGAGAAACCTGATTTTTGTGCAGGGTGATAGCTTAGGTTATTTTCTATAATAGAGATCAAATTAACATTTAAAACTTGTTTAACACTGCTAAAATCTGATGCAAAGACAAAATTCCTAAAACCATCATTGTTAACATATTATATTCCATGTTTTCTATGAGATTTGATGTGCAAATGAATTTCCTGTTTATTCTATCAATAAAATTAGGATTTCTAGTGTCTATTCTTTTTAGAATTATTTGGTTTCATTTAAAATTATTTTTAAAAGGTTTATAATATTTTAATGATTCCAAGAATTACTTAAACCAGCTTTTGTCTATTTCTAATGGCACCATTTGCCTAAAACGGAATGATAGATAATTTCAATTATCATTGAATGAAAACTGTTTCAAAATTTTTTCTAAAGTTGAAAAAACAATAAAACAGATATTCACTTACATTTTGGTAGATAATTTCAATTATCATTGAATGAAAACTGTTTCAAAATTTTTTCTAAAGTTGAAAAAACAATAAAACAGATATTCACTTACATTTTGGTAAACTTTTTTTCTATGAATCCAACAATGGACTATGACTTTGGTGAACAAAACAGAGAGCCTGAAACAGTGCAAACTGGAGTCCTAGCCTCCCTCTAGTGGACTATATTTAGAGAATCTTACAGTTGGATAACCATTTTAAAGTTTTTATTATAGATACTGTAAATTAATCTAGCAACTACTGCTGTATTATGAGAAATATTAATCAGGTTTTGGTATGGCAGCTTGATGTTCCAAAGATTTCATCATCACTTAAGTGTTTAAAGAATGAAATGTTTTTTGCATAAATTATAAAGCAAAATGTCATCTTATATTTGCTGTTTTTTTCTGTAACACTTTTTAAATTATTGCAACTTTTAAAATATAAATATTATTCTCAACTGTATTTTATTCTTGGCTTTCTGATTTATGATAGAAGGTTCATATTAATTTACCATAAGTCCATAAGGAGTAGATAACATTTTCTTTCTTAGAATTTTCGAAATGAGTATGTTCTCTTTGTAGATAGTTCAATCATGATTTCCAATGCAGATATGTTGAGAGTACATGGTGAAATTGGTATTTGTTCAGTGCAGGCAAACAATTTCATAATTATTTGATTCATATGAGAATGAGATTATTGCTTCAAGAGAGAAGTTCATTTTTGTAAAAACTTAACAAAACATATTGGCTAACAAAAATGCTGAATTCAGTTTTGCAGGTATTTTTGATTAATTTAGTTCAACTATCAGAAAACTAAAACAAGTTGGGAGTATTTCTGCTCTTCTTCCTCTTTCTGACATCAATTTTCTCATTATAAAATTCAGGAGGCTTTTATTAGCTCCCACTTCCTCATTATAAAATTCAGGAGGCTTTTATCTAGCTCCCACTATTGGCTCATTTAACTTTTTAGAATATTATTCTCGCAGCAACAATTTCTCAAAAATGTTTCAGATAAGCCAATATTTTTGTATAATTATCGAATTCTATCATAAATAATTAAAATTAAAAGATTCTTTTAAGACAATGTCCAATGCAAGGAAGTTGCATATTCCTTAGACTAATTATCATCAAATAGATTAAAGCCAATTTACTTAGATTAAGCATTATCTTTTGATCTTTATAAAACTTTATATCGAAAAATCAGAAAACAATTACAAAGTTCTTTTCTTCCATATTTAACATTGCTTTAATTGAACCTATAGTTATCCAAAATTAAGTTTACAATTAGTGGGTGTGCGTGATATATGTCATACTAGCCTTACAAATTACAATTAAATAGTAATCATTTTAATATATTATTATTAAAATAACAACGCTCACTAAAAGCAGAACTCAATTGAAAATTAGAAAGAACTTCAAATTTCCAGTTCTGTTTATACATTTTATTTTTAATGCCAAAGAAAAAATACTTTTTCGGTACATTAAACAAGTCAAATTATATTTACCAGTTTTTCATATGTAAAGAGTTTTCGTTTAGTAACCGATAACTAGCCAATTAAGCTAACCATTTAAAATTGATCAGTCAATGGGTGGTTAGATATTTTAAGATAAATGCTAAAACATATCTTCATTACTGCTCAATAAGCAAGTCTGAAGACAACTACGTTCTCTTTATTATTTTTTTTTTGAAACTAGTAGTAAAAAATATAAAACAGTGTATAAATTTGATTACAATACAACAATATATATGTACATAATATTAATTTTCCCTTTACTTTTATATTTAATCCTTTTGAAATATGGATTTTTTTCTACAGTACAGGCTATTTTATACCTGCACTTATATATGTAATATATAGGGGTTTTAAACTCAGAGTTTCACCTGGCCCTCAACCACATGCTATCTCATGCTGGTGATACACTTGATCACACACATGTCGAAAAGATAAATAATCAGCAATATATGTAGTTCACATGTTTAACAAAATAGTTTATTTCTATATACCATAAAACTGAGTGCATTTTCATTAAAGAGCACCATAATGGGTATTCTCACATCATCTGTTGTTGCTGTATTTATATTTCAATATAATTATGCATGTTATGTAAATACAGGCTAAATAGCATGCTATGTAAATTAATTTACATAGCATGATAACATACATATGAGATTGAAGTATAAATACAGCATTAATAATAGATATTGAGAGCTCTGATTAAGGTTCTGATCACTGAAAGTGCATTTAGCGTTATGATATACAGATAAGAAAAAAACTATTTTGTTCCACATATGTATTATTTGACTTTGTATTACTATATTGGTATTACAGCTAAATTGCACATACTATTATGTAGACAAAAATAATTTTTTAAAAACCTTGTAGAAAAGCTGCAAACAATATGTCAAATAATATCAAAAGCTATCCAATAGAAATAAAAACGATTCTTCAAAATATACAGTAAATAAATAAATTGATATAAAATTAAAGTCGTTTTGATTAATGATCTTTAAAGCCCCTCCTCCAATGAGATAACTTAAATGTTTCTTTACATCTGTTAATACACTTTGAGTTATTTATTTAATCCTTGATGACTTCTCTGATTTTCTGACTGCAATTGACACTTTTGGATAAAACCATGGGTTAAAAATGTATATATTTATTGTTACCACTATCTATAAAATGGTGAGAAAATGTTACTGATAATGAATGTTATTTCATGATGATAATATTTTCATTTTTATAAGTAATGATGTAATAATTAGTCATGCTCATAAAAAACTTACACTATGTTTGGTAAGACCTATCTATATTCCCTGAACTTCAAGAAGTATTCATTCCTTACATTTTGAATAAAAAGTCACTCACTATTTATTAATAGAATATGTAATCTTTACAATATGGTTTTTCAGAATCCATTTATATGAAAAAACAAAAACTGTTACAGTTATTTTTTTTTAATTTTGTATTTTTTTTATTGTTATTTTGAATCTTAGCTATGATTTTATTTATATTTTTTTGTTTTAATTATTAGCCATCAAGGTATTATTTATAAAAAAGTTTTTTTCCTTGCCACAGAACATATCCCCATGATTACATGCCTTAATAAAAAGTGTTTTTGCTGCAGGAAAAGTTTAACTTGATGAATGAACAGATAAAAATCTTAAGTAACTCTCAGTGTCTGCTTATTGAAAATAAAAGTAACAAATGATAATTTTATCTTTAGTATGCCTGATTTTTTTTGATTTAATATGAGAATAAATACTGTTTATGTGCAAAAAAAAACCCAAATTATCTATACAATGCTGCCAAACAACAAATATGTCATCTATATACTGGAGTCAGAAAAATGTTTTAAAAGATGCTAATTTTAGCCAAGAGTTGGTGGCGGAGTGGTTAGCACAGTAACCTTACAAGCAGTTATCTCGGGGATCGCTTCCCGGCAACGCTTTGACACGTAAAAAAAAAAGATATTAATTTTAAAGCAAGTATATGTATTTCCACACTCTCCACAAACAAATCATTTGGTATATTTTAAATGGAAAAAACTGTAGGAGTACTGAACATTTATATATCATGTTGATTGTATATAAAATAAATAATCAAAATGTAATCTAGAAAATTGTTGAATGATTAGGACATTTGTAAACAATACCAATGCTAACCAGGAAAAAGAAACTTGTGATATTTCTCTTTCTTGATGTACTAGTAATAAAAAAATAAATAAAGATTTTTTTATTTATTTTCTATCTGTAGAAGAAATAAATATACAAATAGATTTTTTCATATTTAAATGAAAACAAAATCAGACAATTGAAAAAAAAATTATAGTGATATAGATATCACATTAATTTTTTGTTCCATGCAAAAACTTTCTAACATCATTGCATTTTTTCTGCAGAAAAATTTGGATTCATACTAACCAAAAAAGTACGAGTTTAAGTTCGTAGTCACACTCGCTCAATGCAATCTTGAATTTTCAAATTGGCAATATCGAGGTTCAGATTAAAACTGCCGGAAACCTACACAGTGTATGCATGCATGCTCTTATTACATCTTCATTTCTATCTTTTTTTTTTAGTTTCAGAAAAGGTAAGTTTCATTTTTCTACGGTAAAAAAAAAATGATAATTTTTGTAATCAAGTAAATTGAATTTTTTTGACTTTCTCTCAGTTTTTTCATTTTTAATGAAATTGGAGTTGCCTTGAAATTTACATCGGGGAAAATACAAGATTTAACTGATCTGTTTAGTTGAATGAACGTTATTGGGAGCATATATATTTTTAAATTATTATTTGAATTTATATTTGATAAATATATGAAAAAATTATTATTGAAACTAATATATACGCTGATCAAATAAATAGCTCGCGATTGTGTAAATTTATATCATGGGCTTGGGTCCAGATGTCAAATATATATATATTAGCTGATATCTGGAATTCTGATATGACAAAGATAAACATATTTAGCGGACATCATGATCTGATTTACATTTTTTTCCATAATGTCTTGTCTGCATTTTAATAATAATAAAAATACGCAAATGCTAAAACTAAAGATTTTGACAGTATAAAAACTTTAGGTCGATTACAGACTACTGCAATGTATATTTCAAAGCTGCATATCAAATGGCAGTGGATGAAGCTATTACTAAATTTATGGACATACTAGCATGTAGCAATATGATCCCTCAAAACCTATAAAGATAAGATAAATAGTACTACAGTACACTGACTCTAAACTACTAACTTATGTACCTAAAGCTTAACTCTATAATGAATTTAGTATTTCATTCACTTATTATTTTATTATTTTATTTTGTATATAGTGACTATTTTAGTTATAATTTTTAATAAAATATAAACTTTATTGAGGCTCTTTATTATAATATTCAAATTTTTCTAATTATTCTAATTATTGATCAATATTAAGTACTTGTTATTAGAAATAGCATATTCATTGCAAAGGCTTGTATGTTGAAGGGCTATTTGGAAAAATGAAAGATATTAATGCCTTTATTCTATGAAGTGTTCAAGTGATGGATTACTTTAGTTAAGTGTTATACCAATTTTTTTAAAAATTTAATAATAAATCCAACTAACCTACTAACAAAATTATACTTTTAACATTTATGTATGATAATTTTGAATTTATGAAATAATATGAAAATAATTATTAGAAATATTAACTTTTTTTTTGTTACTTTGAATATTAATGACTATATTTTTTCAGATTAAATATATTATTTGGTGTTTTATGTTTCAAACAATATATATTATGTCATTTTTGAATAATACAAACTTAAGTTACAATAAAATTTATGGCATAATATATTTTTTTTTAATATTCAATATGGATGCTTTTCCAGTGAAGAGGTTAAGACCTGATTCATTCTGGCCTATATAAATTTTATGACAACTGCAAGAAATCTTATAAACTACTCCAGAAATAGATTCATAATCAATTGACTGTTTTGAACTATTTAGTAATGAATATAAATTCAGTCCAATCTTCCTGGATACTTTCATTCCACCCAATAAAATTATTTTTTATATGAATTTACTAACTGATGACTTATATTACAATGAAATAAACTCTTTATTCTCACTAACAATTAAGTCTTTGTTACTATCAGGTTTATAGATTTTTTTTATTAAATATAATATTCTTAATAAATTTGTGGGTATATCCTAACTCAATATATTCAGATGCAAATTGACTCCTTTGAATATAAGTAAAATTTTCAAAATTATTAAGTCTTCTATTCCTATAACAAAAATTTAATAAAGTATCTTATGAGTAAAAGATTGATAACTGTCTGGCTTTATCTCATTTAGTAAATTTTTTGATTTAATAAAGTAACTTCAAAATAAAATATTATCAACTTTATCAACACTTAAATCTAAAAATCTCAAGCTAACAAAATCAAATGTATTCCCCACCTCTCAATAGTAAATTTAATATTAGAATCAAAAGCATTCATTCTACCAAAAATCTTTCTACTTATCTTGCTGTGCAACACACAAACAATCATCAACATCCCAAATAAATAATTTAAAAAAAAAACAGAAAAATTATTACACTACTCTCTAAAAAAAATCAGTATAAACAGGGCACATTAAAGAAAAATAGTCTGGAATAAACTCTACAGAATTTAATATACCAATAAAAAATCAATAGTAGCTATTGCCAGCTTATGATATATTTATATATACTGTAACTGGTATAATGCTTTCCAAAAATAAATTCTGATTATGTAATGGTTGAATAATATTGAGCTTATCCCTTTAAACATTTGATGATCACTTTATGAGATGCTTTATAATAAACAAATATTTATTATAAGGAAGCATTATATGGATGTATATTTATATCTAATTACAATAATATCTCAAGGTAATACTATAAATTAAAGTATAACTGTAGATTTTCAAGAATAAGTAAATCTTAAAACATTCAAATATTTAAATTAGCAAATTTGTTCTAAGCTTTCATATTGCATAAATTTGATTTTAAGTTATCTCAGGGTTATAAGATTAAAGTATAGTAAACACTATTCTTAAAATATTAAATCTTTTAAATTATTATTATTATTATTATTATTATTATTATTATTATTATTATTATTATTATTATTATTATTATTATTATTATTATTATTATTATTATTATTATTATTATTATTATTAAATAGCAAAGACTCTTTAATTTATATTTTAAGCAGTAGACATATAAATAATATATAAAAATTATATAATCATGTAATCATGTTTAATTATAAAATTAATAGATGATAAGCATCAACTAATTAAAAACATGGACTAGATAATTAATAAAATATAATTAATTTATCAACAATAAGTAAGAAAATATTTAAATAAATGGCATAGCTATAAAACATGTTATCTGCAATGATGATAAATATTCTTGCAATATTTTTAATAGAAAATAATTTTTGCTTTATAACTAACTAAATGTGTGGATTATCTAAACATGATGTAAAATAAAATATTTTATTAGAGAAAGTTATTAAACACTATTTGAAAAACTTAATTATATGTAATAAATAAGTAAAATAATGTCTTACTGCATCTTTAATTAAATATTAATATCTATTTCTTTTTGGTACAAGATTTATAAACTTAGCTATTTTATAAAAAGTAGAACTCTAACCCAACTAATAATATTGGTCTTAAAATATTGTTTTAACCATCTTATCATACCAAATCTTCTTGGTTGAATGAGGTAAAACTCTAAACTTTTGATTGGTCAATTATAGAATCAGCAGTAAAATATATTAATGTTTTAATATATTTATTTTAGTTTCATTTATAAAAAAGCAAATTAATTATTTGTCAGAATATGAAAGTGAACAAAAGTTTTTTCAAAAATAAATTTCTATTTTTAATTATAAAAATATTTTATAGTAGAGAAACTAAAAAGAATGTTTGTAACCTATTAGAAAATTCTGAATACATCAGGGATTTTCTTTCTCAATTTATGTTCATGTAAAAGTAAATAATTTTTACTAAAATCTTAACTATTTTTCTAAACTGATTTTATTTTCACCATATTTTATCAAAATAATTTATAGTATGTAAAAAAAAATGGTAAACAAACACTCTAAAACATTCATTTTCATTTTCAAAATAAAAACAAAGAAGTTGGAGCAAAGAAAATTATTGACAGGTGCTCTTTTGTTCAAAATGAGAACCAACCAATCAGCATCTAGGAAAGTCTGCCATTTCTCATTGTTGTAGTATCAAATTTAAATAATATTGATTTTTTACTTGTAAAATAATTCTAGAGAGGTTAGCATTTTACAGTATTTTTTAAGTTTTAAAATGAGCATAAATTCACTATGATAACAAAATTTGCCAGTTTTAGAATAAGTTAAAGCTGTCAATGAACTTACTTGAAGCAAACAGCAAGAGAGTTAATTGATTTGACTGTAATAGGTACTGGTAGAATTAATCAGAAGCATATCAAGCTTAAATTATGAGTAAAAATGAAAATATAATATTGTCAGGGGTTTAACTCAACTAATTAATGATATTTATAGAAATATCACAGTCACAATTATAACTGAATATACAATATAATCTTTATAAAATCTTGTGAGTACCCATGTGGATAAATAACAAGGATAATAAGTATAATATTTAAACTAGATACTTGAGATATTTTTAATTATTAAAATATAGGATTAAATTAATGGAACAATAAAACTTACAGAAATGTCAATCATTATGGTATAAGTATGAATAAGTATTAATTAACTTTAAATATTAACAACTGGTTTCCATGATACAATAAATCAATAACATGCCCTTATACTAAATTTTAATCATAAATTTAATATACTACCTGTATATATTTTATTATATCTTGCTTCTTAATGCAACTTCTAATGAACTGTAAATATTATAATAATTAAAGAAATAAATGAATATAATATATATTTATAATTTAAAATTAACTCAAAGGCTTTTAAAATAGTTCAAAATACTTAACTGGCACAAGCTTTTCAAAATATTTGAGAGGTATTAAATTTTACAGCATTTTGAGTTGTAAAATCCTAATGGATTAGTTAAACAAATTTTTATTCTTGTAATAGTTCGAAAATTAGTAATGAAGTTTGAGTTTTAAAATATAATTCATAATAATGAGTTTAAAATATTCCCAAAATGACACTAAGATGGTTTTTATCACATGTTTTTACATGTGAGATAAAATAAATAATCCTTTGTATCCACTAATTGTAAATTAAAATTATTCCTGAGAATCATAATAAGTTGTTTTATTTTCTATGTGTGAAACATAATTATTAATCAGTTAAGGAATGCCATTCATAAATTATAACTTTTTTAAAAATATTTATGAAAATTCATTTATTAGATAAAATTTATTTTAACAATAATTATCCAATCTAAAACTTTTCCAGATAAAAATAAAATTCATTAGTTAAAATTGTTTTAATGCTAATTGTCTAATATGTAGGTGTCTATCCAGAAACTCTAAGCTGCTGTAATAACTATAACATCATGCCAATATTTGGATAATGGATAAATAATTAAAATGGTTCAAACAAATGTCACATTTCAAATTAGTTTTTAACAATCACATTTATATCTAAGTTTTAATATTTTATTCCATACAAAGTGCATTACAAGATTATGAACATCGCTAGATATAAAATAAAACAAAATAATGAGCATGCTAATATTACTATAACTAGATATTTATTTTTTATTAAGGAGAGTTTCAAAGTAAATTTTTATTAAGATAAATGTTTATATGGATCTCTAGTCCATTATCTTTGTACTGCAAAATGAGAATATGGCTAAGTCCAAAACTGTTTACTTGCAATCAGTTAATAAAGAATATTAAGCAATTCTGAATACATAGGTGTATTTATAAAATTGTGTCACATGATTAATCATATCATTTTAAAAAAAAATATTCTTCATTCTTTTAGATTATTACAGGAAAATTTTATCATTGTTGCCAGGATACAATATGAAGCAAGTGATCTTTGGAAGTTTTTAAAATTTCTATTGCCAAATTTGTAATGAAATTATTTAAAAATGACAAAATAATATTTTAAAATATTTTGAAGAAATTTTTAAAAATGCCAAAATATTTTAAATAACCTAATATTTATATTGTAAATATTAAAATAAATGATTTTACTTAATTTATTTTTACATTGTCATTATAATAATTCTTTTATCATCAATAATAATAAATTTACATGCTATCACATAACTGTTATTAAAACAGGTAAAACTCTCCATATAGTAGTGCCACTCAGTAACAACCCGAGTAATCAATGGATGCCAAAAGGCTTGTGCATAAAATCCCCATCTAGTGCCTACTCATCCAATATCCCCAGAGTAGTTTCTGGTTTGAGGCCTTTGACAGTGAGGAGCTTTGGATCTGACAAAGTAGGTACTAGATAGGGATTTTATGCACAAGCCTTCTGGCATCCATTGATTACTCTGGTTGGCTCTGAGTGGCACTACCATAAGGAGAGTTTTGCTTGTTTTAATAATAAATTTATCTAAGCATTTTCTGATTGTACTCTTATATTTAAAATACTTTCAAGGATTATAAACATTTGTACATGGACTTAAATGTATTTAAATATGTTAGAACATTCTATCTTTATTAAGTGTAATTTTAATCTTATATACTACACTAATAAAGTAGTTCTTATGTTAATACTATTTTTAAATAATTTATTTTTATAATTATTAGTTTTATAACTTTTTATTCTATCTATTGTCTTTTAAAAATTAATTTTATGAGTGTTAGAGTTTTTCATAACTAAATGTGAAGTGTGATAAAAAAAAATTAATGCACTTATTTTAAAACACTGTATTTATAAAATATATATGAAAAGAAATCTTGGATAAGTTTAATAATTTGCCATATAAGATAATAGCAATAATAATCTAATTTTAATATTATTTGTGGCCATGATAATAATATTAATAATAAATAATACTTGCAATATTGATAAGCCAATACATTTTTTTAAACTTATAATTATTGTTACCAATATATATATATATATATATATATATATATATATGAAAAACACAAACAAGTTAGAATCACATAACTTGCTATATCACTTGTATTTATGATCAATAGATGGCATTTTACCAAAACACCAAACAAGTGTATAATTTGTTTACATAAACGACAAAAGAGTCAGCATTCACTATCTATTTCATTTGCCCACTTTCAAATCAGCTGATTTCAAGCTAATTTTGCTATCATCAGTGAAGGATAGAGCTAGAAACTAGATCTAAACACTGACTCCAAGTGTTTATGCAAAACGTTTCTATCAGCTTACAAGCATGAATTTTTCAGACCGGTCAAAGTCTTCAAACCCAGCCTAACAAGCTAGATAGCTATATGGGTCTGATACAGTTCAGTTTCACCACATAGTGAAGACCTCTGCAATATATATCATTTTCAAAAACCTTTAAAGGTACATTTATGAAAAACACAAACAAGTTAGAATCACATAACTTGCTATATCACTTGTATTTATGATCAATAGATGGCATTTTACCAAAACACCGAACAAGTGTATAATTTGTTTACATAAACGACAAAAGAGTCAGCATTCACTATCTCTTTCATTTGCTCACTTTCAAATCAGCTGATTTCAAGCTAATTTTGCTATCATCAGTGAAAGATAGAGCTAGAAACTAAATCTAAACACTGACTCCAAGTGTTTATGCAAAACGTTTCTATCAGTTTGCAAGCATGAATTTTTCAGACTGGTCAAAGTCTTCATAGATAGTCAATTATAGTAAATTACTAAAAATTTTAAATTTTAGAATATGTTCTTTTAATATGTTAATTATATTTTGTCATTTATATTAGAAAGTACAAGTTGAAGCTAATGAAAATACGTAGTATATAAAATTGTAGCGAATCATTTAAAAATAGTTATATAAAGCTATAAATATTATTACATATGGTTGCAAAAGCTGTCCATATTAAATAACACAGCTATAAATATTTAAAAGTATGTTTAAGAGTTCAATTTTAATAGTTTAAAACTTATAGTTAAAAAATGTTATATTTAAATTTATAAATTATCTTTAATAATCAAAATTAATATCATATATTTTTAAAAGTAAACTTTATGATAGTGAAAATTGTAGTTAGTTCTATATTTTTAAAATTGTTCTTCCAAAATTTTATAATTATATTATTTAATATAATAAAGTGTTGCAATTTTATTATCCAGACAGAGAAATAGATTGAAAATCGCCTGTCTCAATTTTATATTAATCATGTGACTTTTAATACATGGTTACACACACATGCTTGTTTGAATTTAAATTAACAAAGTTTGAAATATTTTAAAATTTCATTATAGAGTTGGATAGAATTATTACCTAACATAAAGCAAATATTAAATATTAAGTTAACTATCATATAACATGCTTAAATAATGTAATAAAGACGAATACAGATATAATAAAAATTAAATATTTTGTTTAAATAAAACTAGATAAATTGAATATTAAGAGTGGGATAAATATTAAAATATATTTTAAAAGTTATTTTAATTGTTTAAATAATTTTAATAAAATAGTAATTGATTTAAGATTAGTATTTTTAAATAATATTTGTAAGTTATATTACGTCATAAATTTTATTTTAAAAATTTAATCTCTACAAGTTTGCAAAATATGTAAATTTGATCTCAAACTAAAAGTGAGAATTGACCAATCAAATGATGTATTTTCTAGAATATAAATACCGATTGAAAGGGGGGTATCAGAGGAGTTTAATAATGTGTTAGTGGTAATTAATATCATACTAAGGTAGCTGAATAATATCAGATGCTATCGAGGTGAATATACTTTAAAATTTTATTATTTAGTCAATTTATAGTACTCTCTTATACTTCATTTATTGTAACTGATAGGGTACTTTTATATACTTTTAAAAGAGAGTTTAAAATATAATACATTTTAGAAACTTCATGAAAATGATTGGCTAATTTTAACAGTTTACTTACTAGGATTATTTTATTTCAGTTTAACCCAAAACTCTGCAATGAAAAATTGATATACTATGGAATAAAATGTATATAAATTATAATAATATGAAAATGTATAGAATGTTTATTGATACTATTTTATTAATGCTTCACTGGAGAACTGTTTTAGTACATAAAAACCACAGAATGGACATTATACTGATGCAATGGAAAGCTATTTGCCATCTAAAAAAAAAAAATGAGACGCATTATTATTTATAAGCTTATCCAAGAGTTTTAAAAAAAGAATAAGATACTTATATCTTATGAATTATTTATAGAATATCATAATGAAAGGAATAAAATGTTTAGTCCTTTTTGAAGGATACATTTTCATTTAAAAAAAAATTTTTTTGCAAGAATTAAAGAAAGAGCTTACTGAGAAGATTTTACTAAAGCATTGTGGTATATAAAACTTCTTGTTTCAAAAGTGTTTAAAAAAAAACGCCTTTAAAAATATTTGTTTTAAAAAACTTTATTAAGAATGAAAATCTATATAAAAGTGAACATATAATTGAATAAAAGATGGATCCATGGAAATACAAATAGTATGTAAAGGTTTACCGAATATTTTAAAATTAAATTAGATGGAGTGATGCATCTGATATGCCGGCAGAGAATATTGAAGAAACTTCACGGGATTAATTTAACAATATGATTTTTAATAATTATCATTCTGAACAATAAAACCTGGGATTATTTTCTATAAACTTTACTAAAATGGATTAATAATTATTTTTTTATTTTTAAACTTTAACTCTAGAGAAAGTAATAAACATTTTTCAAACTTTATCATGAACTGTTTGTCAAGAAAAGTTAATGGAAGAAATAAGTAATTATAGTTTTTGATTTGATTTTATTAACTTAGCTTAAATGTAAATTTTCTATATTTTTTTATAAGATTAAGAAAACATAAAACATTAATTTGTTGATAACATAAAATTTTATAATATAATAATATAATAATTTAGATAAGAATATTTTTAAAATAAAACATATGGATGTGTATTTTCTTTATGTATGCAATGTTCTATATCCAGTGAATGGAGGAAGCCTACTAAATGATGACCAGATAAAGATTATTTGGTAATGATAATGAATATTAATAATTTATAATATATATTCTTGTTTTCTTTAGATTATCTATGAATAGTAAGAATGGAGTATAAATGTTTAATTATATGTAAACATATTTTTTTCATACAACATTTTAAAAACATTATGAGATTAGGACTGATTTGAAAATATGCATACAATGATTTTTATCTTAGTGATATAATCCAACATAATAACAAATATTTGTGTGATTCTTTAAAATGTTCATGTTATTGGATATTCAAATATTGTCTAATTAGATTGTATATGATTAAGCATACAGAATAATGAAGTAAGCAAACTTTTCTTGTGGAACAGTAAGATTGTTTTAAACTATCAGTGAATTTATTTATTGTTTTGTAAATGTAGATAGTTATTTTATTGATGTAAGATGTGGAAAATCTTGAGAAACACTAATGAGATAGTGGCTTGGAAGTACTTGAGTAGACAGGAAACCAAGATGATGTTTTAAAAATAGGATATTATAAAGGATGTGAATAATACTTATAGTCTTTGTGTAGATAGCATGGTTAACAAAGCCCTATGACTGGTACACATTTTATTTGGACAGTGTTTATATTCATTAGATATTTGATGTTTTAAATAAATCTGAAGGAATAGCTTTAACATCGTTTATGTATTGGAGGATATTAGACAGGCAAAGGTCATACCTCCATTTTTTGTTAATGCACTCTGCCATGATTTTGAGATATGTTATGAGTTATACTATAGCTTTCTTCCTTAAATCCTATGCATCTGTTTTGCTATCTTTATTTCATGTAACTGCATCGTTCAGTAAGATATTTTGAAAAGAAATGGTAAATAATTTAGAGCTTAGGTTATGCTATCATTTTGTATGAGATTGGTTTATTTGCTTAGAAGGAATAGAATTTTATAACTTGAAATTGAAGATCCAATGAATCCTAAAGGAAAGGAAAGAATCATAGAATATATTTTTGAATTTATTTCGGAAATGAAATATGGATTTTTAGAATAGTGTATCTAAACAAAGATATTTTCTTAAAAATGTTAATAACTTTTGAATGCTTGTTATGTTTTTTTTTTAAAAAAATTAAATATTGCATATTTTTAAAATACAATAGTACAAAGTAAATGATATAAAGAATAGGCATAGTATATTTTTTTTAATTTATTGAATAGTAGGAATATATTGATGATTACACTTATATCATACTAAAGTAAGGCAAAATAAGAATATATTATGATTAGTAAACATCATGTGATAAATGATATCCACTAAAATCTAGTAATGAATTTTGGATAAATATTTTATGTAACATCTTTGACATTGCAAGATGAAAATTTGTTTAATTTTTTAAGAAATCCATACTCATTATAATGTTAATTTTTGTTTTTCTGTGGAATGTTTTCCTACGGATGTGTTTTAAGAATAAGATAGTTTAATAACATTAAGGATGGAATATTTTTAATGAAGTAAATAAATATAATTGTAATAAGTTTAACCATAAAGAGAAACCAAATGGTAACATTTTATTTTGTCTTAATTCTAAATAAAGACCTAACTAAGTATAAATTATTTTATAACCCAGTAAATAAAAATGTAAAGTATAAAATAAGGATATCCATTGTAAATAGTGTACATAAGTGGTTTATTTTATTTTGTTGTTTATTAATAAATTTTGTTAAAATTTGTTTTTCAAAAATTTTGTGTCTGAATTGTTTATTTCTCCACTACACTGCATGAAATCACAAGATGTATTCATAATAATTGAAACAAACATATAATTTTGCACAAAAATATGAATGAAGAATTACCTTAAAAATTCGATTATTTTACTGGTGTTCATTTAATTAGGTAATCATAATTTTACATTATTTTATTAAATTTATATGCTACCAGTTGCCACACACCCTTTGTTTATCAGATTATCATATGCTACCACATATTTATTATAACATTACATGAAGATATAAGATCATATTAGTTTATTATTTTATTATGGTAATAAAATTATAGTATAAGAAAAGATATACAGAGTTAGTTATATAATGAAGAATATTATTATTACTTTAATATTATTAGTTTAGTGTAGTAGATTATGACATAAAAATCCGGTCTCATATTTTACTACTGTAATTTTTATTAACTTAGAATAAACTTTAGGAACCTGAGATTTTATTTGAGCTAGATTATTATAAATAGAAGATTAGGACTTAATTATTAGCTTAATCTGCATGATTAAAAGCTATTAAAGTCGTAAGAATACTATGAGTTTGTTATTTGAAATAGTAATAAGGGGGGATAGTGTTCTTATGCCATTGAGGTAGTATCTTGTAGGATATTGGCTCAATGTAATCTATCTTGTCACCTGTATTTTCACTTCAAAGTCTCATGAAAATATTAAATATTTATTTAATTTATTTTTATAAACTAAACCTTATTCGTATTTTAAATTTGAGTTTGTGAATATTTTAAAATTAATGTTAAATATTTTATTTATTAATTATTAACTGAGCTAGAACACGTTTTACTTTATATCATATACTATCTGGAAGTGAGAATGATGCTTGGCACAGTTAGTTATATTTATATATATATATATATATATATATATATATATATATATATATATATATATATATATATATATATATATATATATATATATATATATATAATGTTGGGACATGAAAGTGTATTTTTAAAACAAAATTAGAGTGATAAAAATATAAAAAGTAAATTCTATTGTATTAAAATAAAACAAAATATTATAATAATTCATGCATCCATGTATAGCAACAGTTAACATGTTACTTTTAACTATAGACATATTCATAGGAAAAAAATTGCATTTAGAACACTACTTACTTTTCAGGCATGACAATTAATATATAAACTTTCTCATACTATTTATATTAACTTAAACACATTGGAGTTCTTAAATATTGAGCAGTTATGGTTAGTACAATATTTCAGGTTAAATATCTTACTCTAACAAAACTATATACATTTATAAAGAGAAAGTATTAAGGAATGTAATAAATCTGAGAAAATATAGTTATTATAAAATATATTTAAAAAACAGATTTCAACACATTACATTTTTTTTTATTTTTATATAGGTTCACAAATTCTAAATAGTAAGTATGAAATTTAAAACATTTTTATAGTTAACTTCACTACATTTGTATGAAATTTTTGATAAAATGATATATAACAACACATTGAAAAATAGATATGTTAGTACTTTCATTTTCACAAGGTGACCCATGTTTTTTCATTGCATGCAGACATCTACTGGAAACAGAATATTTAGCAATAAGTAATGTATATCAAATATTATCCAAATAGTATTTTTAATAAATTGTAATTGATCAAAAAAAACATTACTTCATTATTATATATTGTAACCCTGAGCTTTGCACATAGTTTCTTGTACATGCTATAATGCAGTAATTTTTTATGTTCATATTTAAAAAAATAGTAAACAATAAATAATGTAAAGTAAGAAACATAATGATAGCATATATTTTAAATTTAGGTTGATGAAATAATCTGCATACCATAAAACTCTTGTCTCTTACTTTAAATTATTTGTTTACTATTTTTTTTTAAATATTAACAAACATAGCAAATTACTGCATTATATAATGTACAAGATACAATGTGAAAAACATAGGGTTATAATATTTATTCATTCTTATATTATTAAAACGTCAGTGGGGAAGATTAATTTTTTTATGTATGTGTATTCAGGAAGTTATTAAAAAGTTAGTGGGGCATATTAAAATTTTTTTTATGTATGTGTATTCAGGAAGTTAAATATCAAGTTAATGAAAATACTCTTAAGAGAAAATAAAAACAAAATAAATTACATAAGTAACAAAATAAACAATTTTATTAATAACAGTGCCAACAAATTTAATATACAATACAATAAAGATCAAAGATAGAGTCCTAAAAGTAAAGATATTCATGAAAACTTATTATTGAATATACAAAATATGAATGTGATTAAAATATGATATGATAAAAGTAAAGACATTTTTTTCAAAAATTAATACACAATATACAAAAAATGGCACAATGAAAATAAATACATTCTTATTAAAAATGTTCAATGTAATAAATGATGACAATTATCATGATGAAATTTTATCCCTTTTTTTATAAATGTTGAGCAGGATTTTTAAAAAAGTTTTTTTAACTTAAATATAAAATATTAATAACAATATTCATAATATTGCCCTTTTTTATATGTCTTATGTTGTATCTTGTGAAGAATGGTATCATATAATATCAACCTAAAATTTAATATCAATTGCTTATTACAAATGTTATTTCCTGATAATTGTTTTTATAAATAAAGTCATAGTGTACTTTACTTGTTAAAATACCACCTTGATTTATAATTGTGGCTCAAATTATCTGCATCATGTTGGTCACAATTATGTGCTGTTAATTATGGGGATTAGAGGTGTATTGAAAGTTGCTTCACTTTCAATTTATGTAGCCTCTCTCATCACTTTTACACAAAGTAATTGAGCCACATGTCACTAAATGGAAGAAACCATTGTGCTACAATTTTTTGTGCATGCAACACATTTGTTTTTATTTTGAATATAAAAGTGCAGTTCGATCAGAGTTTGATACTTATATTGTTGAGGCAGTTGTGGGATATAGAGAAGCCTACATTTTCTCTTCCTTTATGAGCAATTATTTATCAGTCTGATTGATAAAACACTTTGAAATTACCAGAGTTAGTGCTTTGACCATAACTTATGATTTATATCCCAATGATATTGCTTCCTTCTGATTGTCTAAATCAATGCTATCCATAAAGCAATTATACATTTTGTCTGAAAGTGGAAATTATATGAATTTTTTGTACCATTTTTTACTGTTCTGTGAATAATATTTTCAGATGGTGGATAAGCATTATTGAACATAATCAATCACTTTTTATTCTTACAAACTAAAAATTGAAGACAATTATTTTTATCAACTACAGAATTGTAATTTATATCTATATGTTTTTAGAAATTTTATATGTTTTGCAGTTGCTACCTTTGTTATCAAATAGCTCTTTTGCAAACTTTTTGTTAGTATAATATCAGTCACCAAATATAATATGATTCTTCTTTGCAAAATGAGGCAAAACTACTGGCAGAATAGTTGCTGTAAACATACTTAGGATGGTATTTGAAGTTGCACTTTTTTCTGTGTATAGATTTACATGGTATACATTTTTATTTTGGCTAACTGCACAGACCCATAATTTGAATCATTCCTTTGTCAGTTTCGAGGGATAATATTATTTCATAATATCATGGCATGAAAATTTGGTAATAGTTTTGTCAACTACCATTCCTTGGTGCATTTGGAATCCAGTTTGAAATATCTTTAAAAAAAAAGAGTAGAGATAATTGAGTTCCATCTGGCTATGAAATGAAACATCAAATTTGCCACACAATATCAGCATATTAAACAATAGGTTGGATCTGCCTTCTGTTATGTTTTCAAGATAAATAAAACTAAATTAAAATTTTAAATTTGAACCTAATATTAATACTAGAAGTAAATATGGCAGTTCCAATTATGAAATCTTATTTAATTAAGTAAAGGACAAAACTGTACTATGTTAATAACTTCTGTATTAGTAATCAAATATATCTCAAACAATAATAAATACTTTATACTGCTTGAAGTATGTGTATGAAAATAAAGTTGAAATTATTATGTTAATGTAGTTATGAAGTAATTAAATAAATTCATCAAAAACATTGTTTATATAAAAAAGCATAAGAATAAATGGATCTTTAATATTGTTAGTTTACTGATGAGATGGTGTGCATTTGTTTTAATTTTTTCCCAGTTTAATCATCTATGCTCTCTCTTTCTCTCTCTCTCTCTCTCTCTCTCTCTCTCTCTCTCTCTCTCTATATATATATATATATATATATATATATAGAGATATATATATTGTGACCCTGTGCTATTGCATATATGTATATATATATATATATATATATTGTGACCCTGTGCTATTGCATATTGTCTTTATTGAGTACTTTAGCTTATGAATTTACGCTATTCTAAAAAATAAAATTAAATTAATAAATAAAGATAGAAATGAAGATGATAACATTGGTTGTGTAAATTATGTTATCTAACTCTCATGTATTAATATTTTACTCTATTTAGTTCATTGTAAGTATACAATAGATGATATCTAATAAATTAAATGTTGCTACAAAGACATATTCTTTAGGTTAAAAGTTACTATTTAATTTATGTACTCTCATACAAAGAGAGAAAGCTAGACAGAGACAATTTTATAGTTAAAGTTTAAAAATATTGACAGATAGTTTATGAGTGTTAAAATACAATTATTTAATTGTTGTATAAATAATTAATAATTTGATTAAGTTGTTTTATTTAGCAAATTTTTAAAAAAAATGTATCTCTGATTAAAGCTTATTGATTTATTTAAATAATATTCAATTGTTTAAAGAAATGTAGGTTAGTTATTAATATAGATCCCATTCAGATAAAAGTAATTTCTTGTATATACATATATATGTGTGTGTGAAAATCCATGTGCATGTGTGTATTTTTGGTTTCTTGGTTTTAATTGCCAAGATATTTAATTTTTAGTCATTAACCATTTAAAAATAAATATTTGATTAACTCAGAAATGAAAGGGTTAAAATATTAAATAAAAATTTCTGATAAATTTAAAAAAGAAAAGGTGATTTTTTTTAAAAGATTAAAAATATTATTTGTTATCTTATTTTGTTCTATTAAATGTATTAATTAATAAAATTCAGTTTAATCTTTTTTTCAACTTTGGTCATTAATGTCACATGGATAAAAGAATGTAGGACAAAGTTACATAATTTTTAGTTATTAGATCTGCATCACAACTTACATTTTTTAAAACAGAGATCATTATTTTCATAGGCTTGCATTAATTATTGATGCGTGGCAATAGAGATAGAAAAGATGGCATTGTCAGTGTATAGGGGCTTCTACAGTTTCTGATGGTTCTGACTGACCAATGCAATTTTCTCATCTTTAAATAACAGTAATAATTTTCTTTAATTATTTTTTTTTATCTAAGTTTAAATTTACTAATTTTTATATTTTGTTGACCTACAATGCAGTGCTAGACAACTCTTATAACTTTGTTTTTATTGGCAAATTCAATTTGAACTCTCTAAATTATTAATGCCATGCTTCAAAAGAATAATCAGTTTATAATGATTCAATTTCATCAATTATGCTTAAAAAATTATAAAAGAAACCCAGTGATATCTTTTATATTAATTTATAAAACCAGGCTGGACAATGTACTATTTTGCTTCTCACTATTGTATTTCATCTTTAGGAGAAAGAGACTAAAGTTTAAAAAAAAAGACTGTTAAAAAATGATTTTTTAAGATAAGCAGTTAAATTAACTGTTAATAGATATTTGAAATAATTTCTCAATATAAAATTTACAAGTAATAAATAACCTGTTATTGTTGACACAGGAAAAAAAACTTTTAATATGCTTTGCTTTCTCAGTATTTTGTTAAAAAATACTTAGCATCAAATCAAATAAAAGAAATTAGTGAATAACTTTATAGATGAAAATATAGTTTGATGTATAACTGCAATAGACAATAGTATTTAAAAAGTACTAAAATGATATCTCTAAGTTAATTTTAAAAACAAAAGTTGAGTTTCTTTTAAATGTGTGTTTTCTAAAAAGAGAATGAAAAAGAAAAGAATGGTTTATCTCCAATGCAACCATGGACAAAATTCAACAGACAACTGTCTTACATAATATTATGTGTTATTAAATGAAGATTCTGAAATGAGCTAGCTTATGTTTAACCAACTTCTTTAAAAATGGATCCAAACTTTTGCTTATTTAGCATAAAACTTTGTGAATGTCTTTGTTATTTATAAGTTATTTGTGAAAATTATATTTGCTCTCATTTTCTTATGAAAGGAAATATATGTGATTAGTACAGATGCTTCATTCTATACATAATTTTCCAAGAAAGGACATCACACCCTCAACAAACTGCTCACTATGTAAGAAATTCTGCTAAAAAACTAGGGTGTTTTATTAAAAAAATATTTTTTAATATTTTATATGTCAAGGTGTTTGTATTATTATTATTTTTAATTGGTTTATAACAGAATATGTAGGTATTCCTAAAACATGGAAGGTAGAATTTATATATTTTATATTCATTGGTTTAAGGTAAATTTTATAATGCCTTTTGATTCAAGTAGAGATATTTAATCCCTTACATTTTTTATAGTATGAATGAACATTTATTTATTTATAGATAAACAACCAATGTATGTTTATCAGAATTTCATTATAATTTCATAATTATTATGATATAATAATTTTAAAATGTTTATTAGTCATATTTATTAATATTTACTTTGCTATTATATCCACTTTATCATTATAAACATTTATAAAGTTTATTGCATATGTATGTATTACTTATTCAGTGCAGAATTTTTATTGTGCTATTTGTAAAAATATTTTAGTCATTTGACTGACAGTAACTTGTTGGTTTTAGATATTTCTTAATGTATGTAATTTTAGTGTGAATATTAATCTATCTAGTTTATAGGTGATACTTTTGTTTTCTTACCATTGTTTAGTTTAGGATTTATGCCTCTGATCATTAGACATTATTAAATGTTGCTTCACTAATGCACTCTCCCATTGTTCACATTTTGTATTCTATGAGAGAATAGTGTTTATTTATATTCTAAGATTATTTTCATATGTTGCTAAAGTAGCTAGGTCCCATGAGAGGATCATTTTATGGTGCATATTCCATTTTTCCTATGTGTTGAGACCTTGTCCACACATGTATTGTTGGCCTAAGATAAGGTATTGTAATCCACAGTGCTGTTTTATTCATGTGGTTTGGCTCTGAGGAGCCTGTCTAAATTAATATATCCCTCATGTTGTTAATTATTTTCCACCATGGAAGGTGAAGTGATTTGTATTTTTAAGAAAGATATGGCAATGATAAGATAGATGTTGAAGTATTTAGCTCTTCAATAGTCACTTTATTATTTGTAATGCTTTTGTTAAGTAAAACAGTGTCTGTATTGTGCTGCTGTGCCATGGCAGTAGTTTGCAAGTAAACCAACAATATATTAGTAATTTTTAAATGCTATTTTTTGGTGTATAACCTAATAGAAAATACACATACACAATGTTATTTCATGACCATCTGAGAGAAATGCTCCAATAGATTAGTAAAACATTTCAAGGTTAAATATTTTTATGTAGACATACAATGAAATATATAATATGTGTGTACATGGTTTCTGATGAATATTCCCATATGTTTTATTATTTTATGAAAAAAATAATGCTAGATATTATCTGTCTTATTTGTCTTGATATGATCATTATCATTATTATACGAGTTTACTAGTTTGAACTCAGTCATAAAGTAGTTCAGATTAAAGTTATTTTAATCATTAATAAGTTTAAATATTATTAATAAAGGGACTATGAGTTGTTACTTGATAAAAGGGTATATTTCAGAAATTGAATTGCTTAGCTTATATTTTAAGCTTTTTTTATTTATTGAACATTTGTTTATTGGGATGATTTAGTTATGACAGATGAATAACAAATTAGCTAAATATTGAAACAATTTACCTTAACTGAATGTATTTTTGATAGGTCATCTAAATGTTTAAAACTCTAACAGATAATTTGCTAGTAGTAGGTGATTATGTATTATCTGTTAGTGGCATCCTACTAAAAATTTAACAGCGTCTATGTTTTGAAAATAACTTTCACAATGATATTGTAAATAAATTTTGTATTTATATTTAGTATGTTAAAAATATATTTGCTGTTATTTAAATCTAGTTTTTGTTTTTCTTTATTAATTATAATAGAAATCTTTGTGAATCATATGTTCAATTCCCATGCAGATTCAAAATCTCAATATTTAAAAAATGAAAAAATTCCACAAAGGTTTCAATTCCAAAGCTGGGATTGTAATTTAAAAAAAATGAATATTTATTTAATCTTGCTTGGGATTACTTAATCCATTTTTCAGACTGCACATTATTTTATTTATCTTATTAACAAAAATAATAATTAAACTTAATTATTTTAATTGTTGTTTATGGATAGTAGAAAAATATAAAATGTACCATTTATTTCTATTATTTTGAGTGACATCCTGGCTAAAAGTCTATGATTTTTCTAGATTTTATATAATATCAATAATTATGCGCTTCTAACGCTCTTAAAGAAGTTCTATATATTACTAAATTTATTTAAAGCTTAGCACTTTCAAAGCTCTATGGCTTTATAATCATAGCTGTGTGCGATTGATAGTATTACATTTTATGTAATTGTTAAGCAGACCAAACACTTCTTTATGTAATTATTATTATTATTATTATTATTATTATTATTATTATTATTATTATTATTATTATTATTATTATTATTATTATTATTATTATATTTTATTATTATTATTATTATTATTATTATTATTATTATTATTATTATTATTATTATTATTATTATATTGAGACGCATTAGCTTATAAGAGAGATGTATGTTTCCTATAGCCTATAAGGATGCCAATCATTTATTTAGCAACACAAAACAACAGTATAGTTTATAAAGTAGCAAGAAGAACCCTGAGATCATTATTTATTATTTCATCAATTATTAATCCATTTGTCTGTATTATAATTATGGTGGTGGGAACAGAAATTCATTATTGTTTATTTTACCATTAGAAAGATACATTACATTTCACTCTACAAGTGTAGAGTAGAACAGATCATGTCAATAAATAATTATTTGGTAATAAATATTTGCTACATACCATATTAAAAAGAAGACATAAAGATTCTATTAGACATTACTTTAAGTGTAAATTAGATTGCTCAAAGAATGTATTTTGATGGAGAGAAATATATGTTTTAAAAGTGTCACATAGGAATGAATGAAGTTTTTCCTCTTCCTAGTTTATTTATTTAATTTATAGTTATGCATTTTGTTATTGCTTTGAACTTTCATTCTATTTTAATGCATGTCTTTGTAGTAAAATGTGAAGGATAACTAACTGACCACTGAGCTTAGTGGAATGTATTATTAGTTTTCATAATATTAGGAGTCTCTCATACATTCATAACCATACATATTGTTAGCTTCATATTAATAAGTATCCCTCTTTTTAAAGATTAAAAAATTGTTTCCAACTTTAGGAGATGGTATTAACGTTACTAGCTTTCCCATTAGCCTGGTATTGATGTTAGTAAAATCTCCTCTTCTTAATATCATCATCCCCTCCTCTTTTTATTTGGTTAGAATATATATATATATATATATATATATATATATATATATATATATATATATATATATATTGTACCACTAATTGAGCATTACAAGTTCATAATAATTTTGTCTAAATTTTTAAAATAAATAATTCCATAAACAAAGTAAAGATTTTAGAATTAAAATTTAATAAATAAAAATCATTGCAGAATCAGTTACCAATAAATGACTAAAATAAGTTTCTTCAAAAGAAATGATTAAAGGTTCAATAAATAATAATATAATTTAGAATAAGTTTAAGAAAGAAATGTTATTTAGAAAGTTGAAAAGTTTTTTTTAAAAATGCAGTTTCCTCAGGGAATCTAAATGGTGCACCATTCATAAAGTTTTTGCAAACTAAAGAGTGATTAGAAAGAGAGAAATTTAACTTAGTAAAACTAAAAAAAATTTAAAAACTAAAATTTCTTTTACCATTTATTTAAAAATGAGCAATGTGTGTGTAAAGTAATGTTGATTTTAAATACATAAAGAAATAAAAGGAGTGTGTGCATGAAAGTGAGAAAGAAAATGAATTTAGCAAAAATTAGATTGATTATGTTATAAAATTAAGAGTCTCTCTTTTATTTATACACATAGAAATAGTAAAATGTGTGTGTGTAAGAAAATAACAAATATATAAAGGTTGAATTAAATAAATAAAGTAAAGCTCATAATATAAATTTTAAAACTAAAAGATTGCTTAATTGATAAGATGTATAGGAATGGGATTAGCAATGACTACTAATTAATTAATTAAAATTCAGGAACCAAGTAAATGCATCTTATTTAATTTAACTCTTCTTGAGAAACATCCATGTCAGGATGGTCACAATTTCAAATCGATCGGAAACCCTCAATTTTTGAGGTATGGTATGTGATGTGATGTATTATGGCTTCTCCTTAAACGAAGTCAAGAATATCTCAGCAATTATGCCCAGATAAACCTGTTTTATGCTTATTTTAGAGCTGCCCTCTCTGGAATTATTTTAGAAGTAAAAATGAATAAAGTTGACATTGACAGTTCAACAATGGAAGAAGGCAGGCTTTCCTAGATGCTGATTGGTTGGTTCACATTTCTGACAATAGAAGTTCATTTGTCAATAATTTTCAGCAAATCAACTTCTGTTTTGACTTTGAAAATGAAAATTAATGTCGTAAAATGATTTTTTTTATTATTTTTCATACATATTATAAATTATTTGTGATAAAATATTTTGAAAATATAGTTATTTTAAAAAATAGTAAGATTTTATTAAAAAAATTGTATACTTTTACATGAATGTAAATTGAAAATGAAGCCAGTACTAACAACAATTTTGATACCTATTGACAATTTTATTGCCCTAAGCTCTTTATTTAATTTTCAAACAGAAATGAATAATTTAGAGTATTTTGCTGGCATTTGTTTACATATTATAATATATTTTGGTAAAATATGCTGAAAATATAAATTATTTTAGGAAATTAATAAGATTTTAGTAAAAAAATGTATACTTTTACATGAATGTAAATTGAAAATGAAGCCAGTGCTAACAGCAATTTTGATAGCTGTCAACAATTTTCATTGTCTCAAACTTTTTATTTCATTTTTAAACAGAAATGAATAATGTAGAGTATTTTTCTGGCATTTGTTTACATATTATATTGTATTTTGGTAAAATATGCTGAAAATATAACTTGTTTTAGGAAAATAGTAAGATTTTAGTAAAAAATTTTTTTTGCTTTTACAGGAATGTAAATTGAGAGAGAAAATCACTGATGAACTAAACATTTTCTAATAGGTTATGAACATTTTTTTGAGGTTATCTGCTATAAAATATTTTTATAATTATAAATAAAAATGTATTTATGAAAAAAACTTTTGTTCACTTTCATAATCTGACAAATTATTAATATACTTTTATGGTTGTTTTACAATAGCATGTTGAAACTGTCGGAGGGTGGTATTTGTTTGTAAACAAACATAAATATAATGTTGTTGGGGCTGCCACCGTCAGGTTTCTTTATTATCACATTTCAAAGTAAAGTAATATCAAATAAATTTTGGAACACACAACAAAAAAAAAATGCAGAAATCAAAAAATTGAATTTAAAAAAGTACTTTTTTTTTTTTTTTTGTTATTCTTTTCATTACTTATATTTTTTGGGGGCCAGGGTTTTTTTTTATATGCATGTTTTTGATTTTATTGATCACATTTAAAACTACTATCTATTAAATAACATTTTTGGAACAAAAACAAAAAAAAGGGTAAATCAATCGAAATGAATTTTCAAAAGTAGTTACTTTTTATTCTAATCATTACTTACATTCTACAAAATCAGCTTCTTTTCTTTTTTATATTTTTGTTATTTTATAATAAATTACAAATAAATTGATTTCCATTTAATGGTAAAACATTTACAACCAAAAGGTCCAACTTTGAAAAGGTGGGTGGTTACAATTCCTAAGCGAACGGAATGCTCCAACTCGAAGGTTGACCAACTTTTTCCCGTAATTACCAAAAACCACATAAATATATTTACAGCAATTAAAACCAACTTTTAGGGCTGTTGAGGAACAGCATGCATGCAGCTTCAAGCTCTTTTGTTTGATAACCCTTCCAGCAGCAGTCAGAGAATCTTTGACATTCAGAGCAAGTTTCCTATTTCAGCCATTTGATGAAGCTCGCTGTTGTTCTTGCAGAAACGGGACTTAGAGCATGATTTCATCAGAATTGTGCTTGCATCTACACTTACCAAATTTTTTGAGCAAGAAATGTGGGCTAGGGAAGCATGAGACTTTGCTGATAATTGTTAGTAGACATTCCTAAAAGATGGGAAATAGAGGGGGAGGTGGTCTTAATGAATATTAAAATAGTTTTGACAATTGGAATTCCAAACACCCTCACCCAATACTGTAGCCAAAAGTGAAATGTTATTGCACATAAAAAATGCTTAGCACAAATCTGAGCTGTAAGCTGACACGATAGCTTCTGTGGCAGATTAAATGTCATGTTTCTGTGCATTAGTGTAGAAATAGACACAGCAGCCACCCTCATACAATGGACTATTTCTAGGCTTATGCATTAGAAATAGAATGTTCACTTGTGGTGGTAGGCCACCTTAATGGCATATTTCTGTGCACTATCACAGAAATAACGCCCTCCGGTGGTTTCAACATGCTATTGTGAAACAACTATACTTTTTACAAATGAAACTAAAATTAATATAATATTAAAAAATGAATATATTTTTATGGCTGAGTTTTTTAATTGACCAATCAAAAGCTGTAAAACTTTAATTCACTTGGCCAATAAAAAAAATGTTCAGTTAAAAAATATTTTTTTCTAGGAAAGTGTTAATCAACCTACTCGGTGGACAAATTTGGAATAATAGGAATAATTAGTGAAACAAAATTAATTAAAAGATAAGAACAAGATGGCATCACATAAACAGGACTGTAAATTTATTGTTTATACATTCATGTATTTAGATTTACTCACCTATCTAGACTCATTCTTCAACATGTTATTGCATTTGACTTATGAGCTTAAATGAACATCTTGTCTTGCTCAGCAGAAGTCAGAGCACACGACCGAGTTTCAACCTCAAGTCTGGGAAACACCAGCAGTCGGACCAATAGAAACCATACAGATCTAAGAATAATTTGAAGCCAAGGAGAATATATGTCTCCTGAATTAAGATGCATTATAGAACCAAAATTTGTCAGGACACTGCCAGCTATTTAAATCCAACCAGTTGCTAAACTACATGTAGCAGCAGGAGCAAGAAGCCAACCATTTCAGAAATTTCAAAAATCCTATAGATAATATTATTTTTTATTTCCATTCCTAAGCCTGATATTAATTTATTAAGTAGCCATTGCCATCTTTAAGTGTCTTCAGAGTCAGCATAAATGAACTCTATATCCAGCATATAATGAACTATTGTATATATGGGCTCACGTGTCTCCTAATATAGTAAAAGGATAGTTATAAAGCTTTCCGAATCATGAAATAATTAGTTTGTGTGCACTCCATATGCATAGTATTGATATTACATTATTATTGTCTATTTTATTAAGAGTGTGTGTGCCTAATATATGTAATCATTATTTATTTTATTGAAGAATGATAAAATTAGTTAATAATAAGTTTATTTAAAGTATTTCAAAATAAAGTATTTGTCTGTTAATTATTGTCAGTCAATTCTTTTAGTTATACTAATAAAAACAAATTAGGAAAGAAGTTATTCATGTAGTTTATTATATTTGTATCTTTAAGAGTTAACAGGATAAATCAGGCACTGAATTAGTAGCCATCATTCATGGCATGTTAATTACTTCATGCAATTAACTGACACCTGAGGTTCTTCTCAAAACAAATAAAATGCTTTGGATGGCAGGTGTTTGAATTTAGCAGCTGAGAAGTGCTGTAGCCTGGAAATATGGCTGTAGTTATACCTCGTGTAACCTCAGTTCTTGCTACAGGTACCTCCTGATATTTCTTCTCCACCTGAGGGATCAGGTGCTGTAATATGCAGCTGGAATGGATCGAGATTCAACAAATATAAATGTATTACATTATTTTTATTCATTCAGTTGAAATATTAATCACTAGTTTAATTTACTTATCACTTCAATATAACAGGTAATTTATAAGATTCTAGCAATCCAATCCCCCCCCCCCCGGTTCAATATATTTAACCATTAAAAACCAGTCAATAGCTATATAGATAACAATAAAAAAAATTCAAAATGTTATGAAGGCAACCTCTTTTTAGCAATAGAGGTGGAATTTTATCTTTATTAATGGTCTCATATATTTATATAGACACCAAAGATTGCAACTGAATGATAGAAATTGAAATTATTAATAGAAAGAAGTTGAAATAAACCACTTTAGTCAAGTTATTATAACGTATTATAAATGCAGAGTAATAAATAGTCAATTAGAACTTTGCAAATTGCACCCAAGATATTATTAAATAATAAGTGTAATAGTATTCAAGGCTAAATGGGTTTATATATATATATATATATATATATATATATATATATATAAATATATATATATATATTGATGATATTTCAGGAGAAAGAATATATATATATATTCTTTCTCCTGAAATATCATCAAGTGATATATATATATATTGAAACAGTCGACCTTAGTTCAAGATCGAGTTTCACTGTTCTACCACAGCCCACGTTTCATCCTGCTTTTTTTTTTGTAAAATGTATATAAACTATATGTATATTTCTGAGAAGTGTCTATGAGATCTATAAATATAAATCTGAAATAAAAATTTTCTTTAATTATTTTAAATATTAACTTTTAAAGATGCGACTCAGATATGTACATATATTACAGGAGCATATATATAATTAGAAATACTAAATATTTTTGTGTTTTTTAAAATTGTTTTTTTTTTTTTTTACATTTATTTTAATATTTTGTAATTACTTTTTTTGTCATAAAATTACATAAAAATTCAAGATGGAAGGTTCAGTCATTAACTATCCAGAGATAATTAAAAAGGTTGGAAGTTTGTTTCATGATTTTAAAAGCAATTTGTAAATTAAAGTTAAGGAAAGTAAAATCTAAAACAAATCTGGAAATTTGTTTGAATTTATTTTGGACAGTTATCTCACAACTGCATCTTTACTAACAATAAAGAAAAGATTTTTGTAAATTAAGGATCCATTAGAGTCAGGAAGTCTAATTAAAACAAACATTTTTTGAGTGGCCAAAAACTGACATAAATAGGGCTAAAAATCTATTGTGTCATCGTTTAGTCAACTGTTGTTAGCCAACTTCATGTCCATTTAATTTTTGAGGGGCCTAAGCCACCTTCCCCTCCATCTTCAGTTACACTCTTCACCCTGCAGTGTTGTAGCTCCTACTGCTCAAGAGTTCCCAAGCCATCAATAAATGCCACCTGCCACAGAAGATTTGTCAATACTTCATAGAATCATGAGGTAACAAGCCCAAAGACAGTATAATCACATTAGCCTATTTTAATTTGTAACCCTTTAAAATTAATGTTTTCTTTATGTTTATTTTTTTAAGAAACTTACTAATCAGTGAGTATGTTAATCTTTTTGTATCAATTCTCTACTATCCAAAGTAATGCTACTACCAATTTTTCATCCAACTCACACTTCTTATTACTTTTATAATTTAGTGTGGTTATAATTTAATTTTAATAATATTTTTATATTTTTCACTTAATTTTATTTGTAAATGCCAATCAAACCTAGTCTTACAAACTTCTATATCTCACTGTGGAATAGAAAGGCAGGGGATTAATGGACTTTTGTTATTTATTTCTAAATATTTCGTAAGATTGTGTTTGCATTTTAAATGAATTGATGCTTTTAAATGAATGTTTTATCATAAATTTATATAAAATATATAAATACTTTGCAATCTGGGGTGGATATTGGTGTCTGTTAATTTTATTATGTTCTTATTGATCATCATTGCCAAAAGACTGGCGACTTAAATCTATTTTGTAATTTTCACTTTTAAGTACGTGAATTTTAGTTTTTTTTTAATATGTTAAAATATTGATTCAAGAAGGGGGAGCAATGCACATTTTATTAATTATAGTTTAACTTATGATAAATGACTTTAGCTTACATGGGTCATTATTTTAGCATATCATTATGTATTTGTTAAACCATTTAAGGCTTTACTTTAATATTTAAATTCAGTGACTTTATATTATTATGATAGTGTTGCTAGCATATGTCAAATTATTAATAAGCCACATAGAGCTTTGATCTGATTTGCCTGTACCTCATTCCATGGAGTCATGATCCTCTTCATTCATCATTCTTCTCCACCAAGTATATATTTATATACTTATTTGATCACCTGTACCTCATTCCAGAGATTCAAAGCCTCCTGTCTTTTAATGTTCTCATTCATGATAGAAGTCTAAGTCTACTTCTAAAACATTCAGGTTAGTATAGATGAAGCTCTGTATAGCTATGCCATGATCCAGCCCATAGAAACATCCTGCCTACTTTTTTCTTTCTGCACCACTCTAGAATGAAACTGGTGTGTACCATCTTAAACAAATTGGAGAATGACCTTGACCTGGCCAAATATGCCATTTCCTCTCGCTGATATTATACTAGCCCTGCCATTTATTATAGTTAATTTTCTAGCCTGTTTAGCAAAATAAATCGTAATGATATGTGATAATAAAATGTTTTTCTTTTTGTAATATTATCCATTGGAGTTTAAATCCAACTTGTCATGAAGCTGCCTCCCCTTTATTGAAATAAGGCGTACCTGTAATTATAGAGTTTCACTGTATTCTATCGTTAAATGCCAAAAATATAAAATAAATAATGTTCTAGTCTACTTGCTGATCAAAATATATTCTTATTTTAATTGTTATAAATAAAGTCTCTAAATGAATATAACTTATGTATCAAATGCAAAGAGCAACATATTAAAATTGTATAATCAGTGAAACTCCATAGTATCTTTATAAATATATATTTTTTAAATGTATAAAATGTCCACCAAATCATTCAGATAAATTCATTTATGTAACAGTGTATAAAAGCCTATTTTTAAATATATGTTCAGTATTGTAACTGCCTTTTTTACATCCATATAAAAATCTTCTATAACTTCATCACTATGAGAACTTGTTGGGGCATAAACCTGAATTATCTGCATTTGGTATCTGTTATTAAATTGTAAAACTAATCTTGCCACTCTGTCTGATACACCATCAAGCTCCATAATGTCATTCTTTCATTTTTTATTTATAATGAATCCTACTCCACTTGTATTTCCAATATTTGTGCCTTTATAATAGAGTATATGTCCACTTTTTAAATCAATTGTTTCTTCACCTTTTCTTGTAACAACATTTAAAAATTGTTATGGGAGACTTTAATGCTAGAATTGGTAAACAAATGAAAGATGAAAATTCTGTAGGTAATTTTGGTTATGGTAATAGAATTGAGAGAGGACATAGCCTTGTGGAGTTTGCAGAAAAAAGAAAAACTTTATATTATGAATTCTTTTTTTGAGAAAAATGTTAAACGAAATGGACATGGAAGCATCCAAATGAAGGTAAGGCAGAATTGGATTATATTTTGACTAACCTAAAATACATATTTCAAGATTGTAATGTTCTTAATAAGTTTAACACAGGAAGTGATCATTGATTAGTAAGATGTAAAATACACGTTATTGCAAAACTAGAGAGACAAAAATTATTAAGAAAAAACAATATTTACAGTTGATATTCCTAATATTCAGAAGCATTCTAATGAACGTAAATTAGAACTTACAAATCGGTTTCAAGTGTTAGTAGATTTTGAACATGATTCAGATTTAAATGACATTAATAGGAAAATAAGCGATACACTTTTAAAAACTGCAACGAAGATAGCTAGTAGAAATAAGCAACAATTGACCAATAAAATTTCTACTGAGACTAGAGGATTTATAAAGAAAAGAAGGAATATGAGGATACATAACAATGATGCATTAAATAAGATTGAATATCTCGAATTTTGTAAAATGGTGCAGAAAAGAGTTGAAAATGATATAAGAAAGTATAATTGTGAACTAGCAAGGAAAGCTGTAGAAGAGAATAAAAGTCTAAAGAATGTAAAACAACATTTTGGTATTGGTAGGAAATTTATATCTGCAATAAAAAAAAAGATGGCATTATTACTAAAAAGAGAGATGACATCATAAAATGTGTAGAAGACTTCTATCAAGAATTATATAGTAATAAAGAACAAGTGCCTCCTATACATATTATATCTTCCGAATTGCCCAGAATTTTGAATGAGGAAGTGAGACATGCAATTAAATTTATGAAGAAAGAGAAGACTCCAGGTAATGATGGAATTGTAATTGATATATTAAAAGAAGCAGGTGAAGAAAGTTATATACCAAATGTCTAAATGATAAAGATGTACCAGATGATTGGAAGAATGCAGTATTAATATTAATATTTAAAAAACGTGATAAAGAAGACATTAGAAATTACAGACCTATTAGTCTTTTATCAGTTTTATACAAATTTTTTACTAAGATAATTACAACTCGTCTACAGAAAACACTGGATTTCCACCAACCAAGGGAACAAGCTGGATTTAAAAGTGGTTTTAGTACAGTAGATCATATCCAGGTATTGAGAGAAATTATAGAAAGGACAAATGAATATGAGTTGCCATTATGCTTAGGATTTGTAGACTATGAAAAGGCATTTGATTCTATAAACATTTCTTCAGTGATTAAGGCATTGGATCATCAAGGTGTAGATCCAAGATATTGTCATATTTTAAAGAATATTTATAAAAATGCAACAGCAACAATTAGATTACATAATGATAGTAGAAAAATCAACATTAAAAAGGGTGTAAGACAGGGTGACTCCCTATCTCCAAAACTTTTTACAGCAGTGCTGCAAGAAGTATTTTGTGGATTAAAATGGGAAGTAAAAGGAGTGAAAGTAAATGGAGATTATTTAAGTCATTTAGATTTTGCAGATAATGTAGTTGTTTTTGCTAATAATGCTTTAGAGCTACAGGAAATGTTGCAGGAGTTATCAGATGAAATTAGGAAAGTAGGACTAAAGATAAATGTTAAAAAGACTAAAGGAATGTTTAATGGATTTTCTCAAAATATGAAAATAAAGATTGATTATGATGAGTTAAAAGAATTTAACAGTTACAAATACCTTGGTCAGATTATTAATACAGATGGAAATATAATGGATGAAATTAATCATAGAATTAAACTTGGTTGGAGTGCTTTTGGTAGAAATAACTTGATACTAAAAGAAAATATGCCTATGTGTTTGAAAATAAAGGTTTTTAATAAATGTGTTTTGCTAATTCTTACTTATGGATCTGTGACTTGGACACTTAATAGAAGAGCAATACAGAGACTTCAGACCACTCAAAGAAGTATGAAGAGATGCATGTTGGGAATAGCAAGAAGGGATCAAAAACGCAATGTATGGGTAAGAGAGCAAACAGGTGTTACTGACCTCATTGAAAAAATTAAAAGACTGAAGTGGATTTGGGCTAGACATATTGTTAGAAGAGATAACATATGGACAATTGCAATTTTAAACTGGATTCCAAGAGATTGTAAAAGACCCAGAAAGAGACCACATGTGAAATAGGTGGATGAAATAAGAAAGTGTGCAGGGGTGATATAGAGAAAAGAAGCTAAAGATAGGAAAAGATGGATTGAACTTGGAGAGACTTTCATCTTGATAATTGTTGATGATGATGATTGTAACTGCCACACTAAATTAATATTTGTTAAAATATAAATAATTGTATCAAGTTTGTTAAATGTTTATAATAAAAATAAAATTTTAAAGGCGTGAAGTTGATTATATATATATATATATATATATATATATATATAAGTTCATCTTATATATATATATATATATATATATATATAACTCATCTTGAATTTTGTCCAAATAATTATTTTATACTTTAATCCAGTTGTTCGAATCTCCTTAATATATTTATCTTATGTTTTTTTTTACTTATATCTTAGGTTCACTCAATCTTTCATCATCATCATCACCAGTTGAGTTTTCATGTAAAACATTGTAGCACCGGGCTGGGATATAATGAATTTATGTCATATCACCATAGATGTAGTCCATAGTGCTATAGATTTTGGGAATGGGCAAATAGGTTAGAATTCATGATTGCTCCTGACCTGTGTATGTCAAGCATGATTGGATTCAGGGTACTTTTGCTTAGATTCTAAATCTTGTTGGATGGACATACATTTTTGACCGGTACAATATATATATATATATATATATATATATATGTATATATATATATATATATATATATATATAAGTAAAAATCATTCCCATGTCCCATGACCTATATAGCTTGCATTACCATTATGTAATTTATAAATAGCCTGCTAATAGCTCTAAACAAGCTTATTTATTTCATTTTATTTTTTATGATAAATGCTACAAGAGAAAGTACCTGAAGCCTTTATCTATGATTGTCCTTATCCCAAGACTAGTTTTGACCTATGGCTCTCTTCATTGAGGGGCTATGACATTAGATTCAAAATACTAACTCAATTCAAGCATTTATCTAATTCTTAAATATTAATAAAAAGATGTAAATCTTCAGGCACCTACATGTCTTCAAATTCAGCTTTTTAACTAAAAAAGCTATATAAGCCTGAATTAAATTCTGTGATCCCATATATTAGTAGCCTTTAAAATTTAATATAGCCAAAACCCTAATACCAATATTAGTAGGCTTTAAAATTTAATATAGCCAAAATTCTAATAGCAATATTATAATATTAGTAAAAATCAGTCCCATGTCACATGACATATATAGCTTTGCGTTACCAATATGTAATATATAAAGAGCTTGCTAATAGCTTTAAATAAGCGTTTTAATTTTTTTTATAATAAATGATTCGAGAAAAAGTGCCTAAAGCCCTTTATCTATGATTGTCCAATCCCCAACTATATGAATAAAAATAAATAAGTAAATAAGCTTGTTTTGAGTTATTAGCAGGCTGTTTATATATAACATATATTTAATTATATAATTGAATATTTATAAATACATAATCAGATATATTTTAATTTTTTTTATCCATTTAGGAGTGCTTTCCACAATCCTCATAGACTTTGTCAATTAACACTTTGAAAGGCTAACCTTTTTACAATTCTGTGAGCTTAATGTTTGCTGCCCGCCTGTTAATTAAATTATGCTTGTATTTGTATATTAGCATAGCTTTTTTTATTTTTCTTTTGTTGTTATTTTTTTTAATTTGCAATATTTTAACATTATTGTAATTGTAAAACCATAAATACATAAATTATTATGGTCATGAAAAACGATGTTGAAACATAATGATCTACTTTGTAATTTTGATTCAATTTCGGAACTCTTTTTAACAACAGCAAATGCTCTTTAGTTCTTTTTTTCCAATGTACATCTTGATTTACCTATATATCCACTGCATCACCTACATATCCATTTTTAAATGATGCAATTTTTATTTATAAATGAGGTTTTATCTTTAGAATTATTTATTAATTTGTTTAAAGTGGGAGGTATGTAAAATGCAATATCACATATACCTTTATAAATCTTCTTTACAAAATTTACTTGATCATTCAAAATATGTAGGTGAATTGAGATATATGTTGGAAAAAAGAACTAAAGAGCACTTGCTGTTATTAAAAAAAGTTCAGAAATTGAATGAAAATTGCAAAGTAGATAATAATGTTTCAGCATCCATTTTTCATGACCTTATAATAATTCGTGTATTTATGGTTTTAACTTCAATTACAATATTCCAAATTGAAAAAAATAAGATAAAAATAAAAGTAGCTATGCTAATATACAAACATGACTTAATTAACAGGCAGGCAGCAAATGTTAAGATCACAGAATTGTGGGAATGTTAGTCTTTCAAAGTGTCAGTTGACAAAGATTACGAGGAGAGTCGAAAGTGCTCCTAAGTGGATAAATTTTTACAATATATCTGATTACTGTATTTATAAATGTTCAATTATACAGACATCAAATTATAATATTATACACATATATATAATTATAATTTTCTTTATATTATATATATTGTACTGCTTATGAGAGTGGTCCATGTAAGTTAAAATTATTCAAAAATAAAAGGGTTTCATAAATAATGCAGAAGTAATAAAATAAATTAGTTGTTCATAAATAACTGAATTAAAAACAAAGAAAAACATTTTGTTTGAAATAAATAAATTTATAAAAGTCTAAAGAGTTTTATTATTATTAATTTAAACAAAATGCACTTTGTTAAAAGAAAATAATCTATAAAAGTTTAAAGAGTTTTAAACTTTTATATAAATGTCATTTATCAGTAAAAGTTACAATTAATTAGAAGGGAGAAGGTTTGATTTAGAAACATTAAAAATAAAGGTTTAAATATTGATTGAAAGGGAGAGGAAATTAACTTAGAAAAATTAAAAGTATAACAGTTTAAACTATAAATCTTTTATATAAAATTAAAGACACTCTTTTTTTATTTGATTTAAAGAAAAAAAATCTTAAAAACTAAATAATGAGTTGATTTTAAATATATACATGTGTAAATAGCAAATGATTGTAAACATAAAAATATAGTAAAATATGTGCATGTTAAGAATAAAGTAAAATATGAAAGTAAATATTAAAAATAAATGAAAGTTGATAAGTTCAAAGAAATTTCCTCAATGATTGCAATTCATAATGGCTACTAATAATTAAAATCTTATCAGAATATAATCAAAACAGTGGATGAATTTCAACAACGTATATAGCTGGCAGCTATAAAAACTAATTAACAAAGTGACTACAGGTCATCATATAAATAAAGCAGTCAATCAGATTCAATTGATCAGTCAATCAGTTTTCAATCAGAGTCAATGATGTATCTAAAGAGCTTGCAGTCTTAGCAGTCATCGGAAGCATATGACTGGCTTCCTTCTTTAGTCTGATGGAACATCAGCAGTACCTGTCCATTAAAATTGAAGTGTATCAAATGATTTGAAGCTTCCAGAAACATCTAACTTCCTGAATAAACAAATATCATGAGATAGCAGTAATAGGAACCTCCACAGAAGCAGAAAATACAACTAGTTGAAAAACACATAGGAAACAAACAGCGAGAAATCTCCATGTTCGAAAATCCTATAAGTAATAAAGATTTTTTTATTTTCATTTCTGATATTAATGTAGCCATTGCGATCCTTAAAGTGTTCAGAGGCAGTAAAACAAATGAACTCTTTAACATGCATAAAATGAACTATTGATGTGTGTGTTTCTAAATGTCATATTATTTAATGGTTTTATTATATGATATTTTATTGCATGAATCAAGAATGTGTGTGTATTTATTATATAAAAAATATCATTGTTAAGTTAATTAAGAGTTTATAAAGTAATTTACAAATTATGAGAGTAAGCATTTAGGTAAAATAAATTATTTTTAAATCTTAGTATTTGTCAGTCAATTCTTTTACCACTAAATAAAGTAACTATATTATACTATTCGTTCAATTGAGCTAGTTGGGATTTCTTAGACACTTAATTAGTTTACCATCATTCAAAGCATGTTAGTTTTGTAATTAACTGGTTCCCAGGGTTTACACCAAAACAAAAAAATGATTTGAATATATATATATATGAAAAACAAAAACAAGTTATAATCATGTAACCTGCTATCACTTGTATTTATGATCAATAGATGGTGTTTTACCAAAACCACCGAACAAGCTTATATTTGTTTACATAAACATCAAAAGAGTCAGAATTCACTATCTCTTTTGTTTGCTCCATCTTCAGATCAGCTGATTTCAAGCTAATTTGCTAACATCAGTGAAGGATAGGCCTAGAAACTAGATCTAAACACTGACTCCAAGCGTTTATGCAACAAGTTCCTATCAGTTTGCAAGCATGAATTTTTCAGACATGTAATGTCTTCAAACCCAGTCTAACAAGCCAGATAGCTACATGGGTCTTATATAAGTTCAGTTTCACCACATAGTCAAAGCCTCTGCAATATATATCATTGCAAAAACGTTTAAAGGTACACTATGAAAAACAAAAATAAGTTATAATTATGTAATCTGCTATCGCTTGTATTTATGACCAATAGATGGCATTTTACCAAAACCACCGAACAAGTGCATATTTGTTTACATAAATGTCAAAAGAGTCAGAATTCACTATCTGTTAGATCTAGTTTCTAGCCCTATCCTTCACTGATGATAGCAAATTAGCTTGAAATCAGCTGATCTGAAGGTGGAGCAAACGAAAGATAGTGAATTCTGACCCTTTTGACATTTATGTAAACAAATATATGCTTGTTCTGTGGAGCATTTATGTAAACAAATATACGCTTGTTTGGTGGTTTTGGTAAAAGACCATCTATTGATCATAAATACAAGTGATAGCAGGTTATGTGATTATAACTTGTTTTTGTTTTTCATAAATGTACCTTTAAATTTTTTGCAATGATATATATTGCAGAGGCTTTGACTATGTGGTGCAATTGAACTGATATCAGACCCATGTAGCTATCTGGCTTGTTAGGCTGGGTTTGAAGACATTACATGTCTGAAAAATTCATGTTTGCTAACTGATAGGAACTTGTTGCATAAACGCTTGGGAGTCAGTGTTTAGATCTAGTTTCTAGCTCTATCCTTCACTGATGATAGCAAATTAGCTTGAAATCAGCTGCTCTGAAGGTGGAGAAAATTTAAAGAGATAGTGAATTCTGACTCTTTTGATGTTTATGTAAACAAATATACACTTGTTCAGTGCTTTTGGTAAAATGCCATCTATTGATCATATATATATATATATAGCATTTTATATAGCTTCTAAATGCCATCTATTGATCATATATATATATATATAGCATTTTATATAGCTTCTGCTTGGATACAGATACTTTTTGGGTACTCTCTTCTCTGCCCAAGGGACCAGCATGGAGCAATAATTAAATCACATTGGCATAGATCAAATTAATAAATAATTATATATTTTTTGTAGAAAAATAAGTTATAATTTTGCTTTCACAAGATAGATTATATTTAAAGAGTTCAAAGTTCATGCTAGATATTGTTTCCGCAAGTGATTGATATACTTACCTGGTTTATTTGGCTTTTCCCAATGTGAGACCAAATCTGAACTGACATATGACTAATATTAATCATATGTCAAATAGAAATTTAAAAAAAATTTTGAAAGCAATGCTAAATTGCGTAATTGCAATTAAGAATTTTAAAGTGGTATAATTTAAATAAACAATTGACTGAAACTATTTTTCTTTAAATGAAAAGAGAGAATTAAAGATGGTTAATATTCTGGGTGGAGTTAAAAGATTGAGAATGGGTAGAGAAAAAAAATAAGGGAGTGGAATCAGTCGTATGTTCTATTGTAAAAAATATAATAAACAGTTTAGTATAGTTGAAAGTATTTTATATGAGAGTGTAGACAAATAGATATTGGGTTCTATGATTTTAAAATAGAGAAATGGGAAAAAATATAGAGTTGAAGGGATTAATAAAAAGAGTATATGTGTTAGAAAGAGAATATGAGAATATATAATCATGGGTGCATATACATAAAATGGAGGCAGTAAATCAGTAGCTAAAAATAAAAACATTTTCAGGGAGCACTTAGAGAGCTTGAATGCTATTGCATCTTGAATAGGGGAAGTGAGGAAGCAAGAATTGCCCTAGCTTACAGTCACATGCATGGAGAAGCTCAGCTCTGGTGGAGCTCATTATGTGTAAAACCAACAATGTTCAATGAAAACAAGTTTTTGCTGTTGGCAAATTATTGGAAAGAGGAACTTCAGGAAAAGGTTAAGTTTCAGGAAGTTCAGGACAAGTGGCAGCTGGGGGATTTACTCATTACATTGTTTCATAGACAAATAGTGAATATGAGGTCAATCACAGCATACCCATTGTTGGAGCAACATATTATGTGTATAGATAGGCCTGGTTTACCTGGGAAGGTGGAACAAATAATGATTGGAAACCAAATGGTGGAGCAGATGTCTGAAATATTAACATCATTGGACAATAATAGGTTGGTGATCTCAGGATGAGGATAGAAAAGGGTGATGGAGGATCAGGATGAGGATAGAAATGTAGAAATTGACTACATGCAAGTAGTGAATCTGGTGTGTAGTGGAGAAGAGAGCATGCCGATAATGGTACCTTAGATCTGTCCAAAGATAGAGATAAAGATAAGGGGATTATAACTAGTGCATTGTTTAATTTGGGAAGTCAGGTACTGGTAATGTCACAGAAAATGTTTAATATTAAATAAGTGACATTGACCCAGAAATTAAAATATTGCCATTGAAAATGGTATATGTTTTGCTGGCTAATGGTAAAAGGGTGAAGCTGGCATCCAAACATGCATGGGTGAAAATACACATGGCAGAGAGAGAATATAGCCACATGTTGTTGATTTTGGAAGGTCTGATTCACAATGTCATATTAGGCTCACACTTTATGTACAAAACAGGCTGTGTATTGGATTATAAATGAAGTTGGGCAGAAATAAACAACAAAATAATTCCATTTACAAAACACTAAAAGGATGAAGTGAAGCAGTCGGATCTGAGTTCGATCCTAGCTTCATGTTATTTACCCTAATACTAACCTAAAATTTCCGATGCAATGGGGCTTTATACGTTCAATCCACGCTAATTTCCATAATAAATAATTTATTTCAAATGCGTATTAAAATTAATTAGTTTAGCTTAAAATTGATCAATTCTCTAAATAAATTCATGAGAAAATATTCATGAATTTATATATATTAAATTGCGTGGATTGTGCGTATATACTTGTAAATATTAAAAATATATAATTGTTCGAAAGTTTCATTGCGTCGGGAATACTTGTTTTTTTTTTTAATTTTAAATAATTTGTTAAAGTGTTGTTGATTAAAAACTACATTCTTTCGATAAGCTCTCAAATTCTCAAAAACAACAGTAAAGTTTTATTAATTGGAAAAAGATAAGAATTCAATTTCTAATTAAAATCATTTCAGATTTTAAGAATTCATTTTCTAATT